>JAOVVI020001495.1:0-24153 GCA_028571085.2 Nepenthes alata
GTATTGTCCATTCGATGGCTACTGGCTCATTATCTAGGCCATACAATGGTCATTCGACCGGTTTAAGTTGATTCTTTTTGAACCCTAACATAAAGTATGCATTAAGGTAAAGAAAATCCATTGAACTTTCATTATTGATAAAAACTCGTTTCAGTTGGCAGTCAACAGTACTGTCTGAAACGAGTGCAGATACAATCAGAGAATTAGTATGTGAAAAAATTACATGTGTCATGTCGTTATCACTAAAACTAATGGTATTTTCCTTTACCCTTTGCTTCTTGCGTCCGTCTTGCCTCTCCTCGTGATTCATTTGGTGGGCTTTGGAAAGCCTGGTGGTCACCATGTTGACCATACCGGCTGCGATCCGATTCCGTAGTTGGGGTCGATCGGACTCTTCTTCGCCTGAAGCGTCGAAACTCTGCCCAAGGTTCCTCAGAAACCTGGTGAGATGGCCCATTCGAATCAGCTTCTCAATCTCCCGTTGAAGCGTCTTGTATTCTCCCGTAGTGTGTCCCGAAGATCGATGAAAATCATAGTATTTTGCTGGATCTCCTCCCTTCGTGTTCTTTAGTGGCTTTGGCCACTTAACAAATTTTCTTCACAGATCAGCAGGAGGACGTTGGCCCGTGTGTTGTTCAATGTAGTCGAGTTGATGGGCCTATACTCTTCGGGATCGGTGGCCTAGTCCTGGGTTACTTCCTTCGGGGTTTGTTGCCGCCCCCATTCTTCCTCTTTCCCTTGGTCGGTAAAGTGTGAGGCTGGTCGGTCATTTCTAGACACATCGCCTCATTGGCCTCTTCAGCGGCCACGTACGCTCTAGTGATAGCTTTCACTTTCTGAAAGGTCTGCGGGCTTTTGTGGGCCAGATTCTTAAAGAAGTTGCTTGGCCCTAACGCAGAGATGAAGCTGCCAAGCTTCATCTCTTCGATGAGCTTGGGAATTCTTCTAACTTCTGTCGTGAACCACTCCAAGAACTTTCTTGGGTTCTCGCTATGCTTCTATTTAATGTGGGCGAGGTGCCATGGCTATTTCTCTTCTTGGTGGTTGGAAGTGTACTAGACTAGAAAAAGATCAATGAGATCTCAAAAACTCCAAGTCTAGTTTGAAGGAAGTCGATGGAACCAGATAGGGGCATCCCCTTTAAGGTGAGGGAGAAACATCGACACATTTCTGCCTCCTCCAATCCCTAGAAGCTTAGATGGGTGCGGAAGTGATCCAAGTGGTCTATGGGATCAGTGCTCCTATTATAGGAATCCAGGGCCGGCATCTTGAACTTGCCCGACATTGGTCGAGCTAGGATCTCAGTGGTGAAGGGAGATCTCTCTAGATCGGTGGCATGCTCATCGTCATCCTTGAACATGCAGTTTCAGATCTTCTCGATATTTTTCTCCACTTCGGAGGAGTTTTCAGATCTCTTGAAGTTAAGGTAAGTTCTCAATTTTGTTCTTTCTGTAGTGAGGCGTGACGTCGGCCGGTTGCTACCGCTTATACATCAGATGATCCGAGAGGCTCCCTCCTGCATGTGAGGCCCTTGCTCGTCTCGAGAGTACCGGGGATTTATTCTTTTGAGACTCTCATCTGGAGTCCCATAGCCCAAGTGCCCCTCAAGCCTTGAATGGCTTTGGGTGTCGAAGGCCACCGGGATGTGATTTGAAGTATTCTTGGTCGGCTTCTTCTTTCTCTGCCTGCGAACCAGCTCCTAAATCCCTCTTTGCAGAGTCTTAAAATCCTCTGTTGCATGTCCAGCAGAGCGGTGAAAGTCACAGTACTTGGAATAGTTTTTTAAGTCTTTTTTCAGTGGTTTTGGCCACTTTAAGAATTTTTTACCGCGTATCTGCATGAGGATATTGGCGCGAGTGTCAGTCAGGGCCGTCAAAATAGTGGGCTCGTAGTCTCTGCGTTCTCGGGGCCCAGTTCGTCGCTACTTCTGGCAGGAGCGTTCTCCGCCCGTGTACTTTCTCTTCCCTTCTCCAGGGAACGGCCGAGGCTGATTCGCCCGTTACGGACGTTTTGCCTCGTTGGCCTCTTCTGCTGCAGCGTAGGCCCTAGTGATAGATTCTGCCTCGCAGAATGTTTGAGGATTTTTGTGGGCCATGTATTTGAAAAAGTCACCGTAAGTCAGCGCCAAGATGAAGCTGCCCAACTTCATCTCATCTGTAATCCTGGGGATCCTCCTGGACTCCGCCACGAAGTGATCCAGAAAATGCCGTGGGTTCTCTCCCGGTTTCTGCTTTATGTGGGAGAGGTGCCACGACTGCTTCTCTTCCCGTCGGCTCGAGGCGTACTAAGCCAAGAAGAGGTCCGTGAGCTCACGGAAGCTGCCAATGGTGCTTGAAGGGAGGTGGTAGAACCAGATTCTGGCATCCCCCTTCAGCGTGAGCAGGAAGTAGCGGCACGTTGCTGAATCCTCCAGCCCTTGTAGACTCAAATGGATGCGAAAGTGATTCAGATGGTCAACCGGATCACTGCTCCCATCGTATGAGTCAAGAGATGGCATCTTAAACTTCGTGGGGATTGAACGGTTCAAGATCTCCACAATGAAAGGAGACCTGTCCAAGTTGATGGCATGCTCTTCATTATGGAACACCCGGTTCCAGATCTTGTCCACTCGCGGATCGACGCGAGTGACGTTCGTTGATCGTTTGGAGTTGAGGTAATCCCTCAACTTCGTCTTGTCCCTGGAGGGTTCAGCAGCCAGTCTGCTACTGCCTTCAGTGGACCTAGCAGTCTCGGAGGCTCGCTCCTGGACTGCATTATTGTCTTCTGCCCAAGAGTATTGGGGATTTCTTCGTTCTGGGCTCTCTCTCGGGGATGTGCTCCCGGAGCGTTCTGCTAGTCTCTTCTGGCCAGCAACGCGGGAGGACGTTGGAGCCGGATTGTTTTTGAATTTCTGAGGCCTTTTGGCCGGCATCTTTTTCCTCTGCCCACCCCTTTTGGTGGCAGGGGCAGGGATGACCATTGGTGGAGCCACTTGCTGTCGTGGCTCGTTCTGAGCGTAAAGTATCTAAAGCAGGTGGTTGTTGGCCTGCATCTGCTATACCAGTTGTTAAAAATAAGACGGTGAAACTCCGCCTGTGGCCCCGTTGACCAGAAAATCAGCAGCATGGTCCTGGTCGGGGTTAGCAGCTTCTCTAGCGGGATCGCTAGCTTGGGCTGTTGTGTTCACCATTGTAGAAGCAGAAGGTGACAGTGAGCTTGTGTAGATTTTGTGGTAGGCTTTTAGTAAGCACTTCCCACAGACGACACCAATAATGCGTCCCTGGATCCGAACTTTGAACAGATTCGGGCGAGCCATTCGTTGTGATTTCGGCTCCGTTTTCTGAGTTGGATCCTGCACACCACTAAGCATAACAGGAGGTCAGCGTGTCGGCGGGATGTAGTCCCACCGAAAATATTCTAACGCTCAAGTCAGTCAAACAGTCTTTTTGAGAAAGAAACTAAAAAGTTTGAGAGAAAAGAGGGAGAAACAGAGAGTACGTTCGTTCCAGATGTAAGAGAGACGCAATGCATTTCTTGAATCTAGAAGGTGAGAAGGCAGTAAATGACTGTGGGGGCTCGCTTGTTGCCTTAGGGTTGCTCGTGTTTCTGTTGGCAGTTCTTAGAGTTCAATCTGATTGGGAACGTGAGTATGAAAGCCTCAATGAAAGCGTACCTAGAATGATGATTTTAGAATTTCTTTTATGACCGAGAGAGTGATCTTTCTCCGTTGGAAGGAGCGATCCCCTCTGTCCACCTTTGCTGGCTTTGCCTTCTGGAGCAGATACCAGTTGCCAAGATAGGCGTGATAGTTTCCTCCTGAGACGACCAACAGCTTTCCAAACCAGTCTCTTTCCTTCTTAGCATATTACTGTTGGAGTGCCCCAGTTGGCAAGGAATTAGGAAAAGTTGGGGCCTTCCTTATGTAAAGGGTGCCAATTTTGTCAATGCCCTTTTTGGGCGCCAACTGGGATCATAGAAGATGCTTAAAAAGTTATGGTTGGTCGTCTGATGAGTTGTGGGCCCAAACCCGCCTTCATGGAGAACGAAGGGAGAGTCGCTGTTAGTCATCTGATGAGCTGTGGGCTAGAATGAAATAGGCCAATGACTGTAAAAAAACCTCTTAGGGCTCAACATGCCGTGTGTGGACGGTCAACGTCGAGTTGACCGTCTACAAGCAAGTTGGCCAACCGGGCGTTCAACGCCAACGTTGACCGTCCTTGGCCATTCAGTTCTAGGCTCGTCCTTTTATTGAGCCGTCACAGCGTTGATCGTCCTTCTTGGGCTTCCGTTGGTTCTTTTGGGCCAGCCCATTTTTGGTATATCCATCATATATATATATATATATATGTGTGTGTGATATTACCAAATACCCTTTAATTATAATTAAAATATTTTTAATAATATAATATTTTATTTATTTAACTTTATTAATGAATCAATATAAAAATAAATAGATACTAAATTATCCGTAAAATTTTAAATTTTTTTTAAAAAATCATTAAAATAATTATGTCACTCTTTATATTCCATGGTAGATCATCTAAAAGTGAAGCTGGGCCAAATTAAAAGTCAAAAGTATTAAAACTCAATAGCCAAATTTAATCCAAATTGTGTGATTAAATTTTATGATTGGATTAACATGTGTATCTAAGCTAAAGTTTGACCCGAATAGAGGCAAACTTGAGAAGAGTTTGACCCGAGACTTCAAACTAAGTCATACATGCCACAAACAAAACAAGTAAAGGGATCCAAGATAATAGTTAAAAGAATACCATGTAGCTCAAAATAACAAAGGATTACTAGCAATCATCATTTTGAAGGGAATTACCATGGCTTTCTTTTTCTTGATTCTTCAATCCCAAATGGCCTATATGTCTAAGGACCTTATATTTAAGAAATGACAAGGCTTGTTTAGGCATGTTGGTATTGTCAAATCAGTGTGGAATCTAAGTATATGGGCCGGTGCAATTGCATTACGATTTTCGTATTGTGATGGCAATACGTCTCTATTGTTACTGAACAATCTCTATCTTTCTAATAACTGCAGTCGTTGTACTGATATGTTAAGCAAGTTAACTGCTGGTTTAAGTAACCAATTTTAATTGTTGATATTTAGTTGATATTCATGTGTCGTGCTAAATTATATATGTTTTATCAACTCAGATAATGATTATATTGTGAGCTCTAATTAATATCGTCACCTCAAGTGTTTAATGTTTAACCGTATTGTGATAGTAATACGTCCATATAGTTATTAAATAATGCTAATCTTTTTAATAATTGTAGCCATTATGTTGATAAATTAAACGAATTAACTGTCAGTTAAGTGACCAATTTTATTTGTCGATATTTAGTTGATATTTATGTGTCGTGCCAAGTTACATAGGTTTTATGAATTCAGAAAATAATTCTATTATGAGCTCATATTTGTATGGTCACCTCAAGTTTTCTATATTTAACCGACCTCTAGGTTAATAGTTCTCAAAAGGAGATTGATTGAATCAGATGATTTTCTATGTTGAGTTATTTGAGGGTTGATTTTATCAATCTAGGTCTATTGGCCACTTTAATTATTTGTATTCTATTCAAACGCGTATGGACCTAATAGATTCACTCATTTTGTGGCTTGTTTTTTCGAAACAAGGGGGGCTGCAATGCGGGAAGGGCGTTGCAGCCCCTTAAACTTCCACGCAGCCGTCGGATGGAGAAATTCGACGGCTACTTATATATATATTAAAAAAATAATTTAATATTATTTTTTTTATTTTGATAATTTTTTTGGTATTTAATTTTAAAAATAAAACGATTATTTTTTTTATTTTTTTAAAAAAAATAATTTAGCCGTTAAATTTTTTATCGGACGGACAAAATCACGGGGCTGCGACCCCGGATCCTGTTTTTTCTCCTAATCCACACTCATTTCTTCGCTGCGAAGGTGTAAAATTAAAATAAAAAAAAAAACAAGTAAAACAAAGTAGGCAACAAAACTCGGAAGAAATCGAAGAAACCATCTCAGCATTGATCCATCTACCTTATCTGTCTATATACATCAAGAATGCTAGAAACAGAGATGCACGATCTGTCCGATGACGCCGATTACGAAGCTTCTCAGCACCAAGTAAGCAACTCATTACTGATAAATGTAATTTACTGATCATCTTTTTGTTATTTTATCCCCTGAATTGGTTTTCATCTCCGTCGAATTGACTTTGCAATCTCATACTTGTTCAATTGTTGATGAGAAATTCTTAATTCATGGAAATATATGGAATCAATTTAGGTTTTAGCTTCATCAAATAGCTCGCTGGATCGATAATCACCTAAGCTATATTGATGTATTGATCGAGGTTTTGTTGGTGTGTATTTTGATTAGGATGGTTCTCAAAGCATTATTCGAAGTGGCAGCGGAAAGCGGAGCGAGCCAGAAGGTGCGGAGGTTGTTTATGTGAAGGAGAATGTGGCTGTTCATCCGACTCAGTATATGTCTGAGAGGATCGGTGGAAGACTCAAGTTGATAAAGCAAGGACAATCTCTGTTTGTGGTAAAATTAGACTGTAATTTTCACGTCAATTATCACTTTGATTGTTGTAGCCGGATGTATAATAGCGGAAAATGTGTTGGTTATAGTCGTGGATTCCTTATAAAGGGCAGAACTCGAATACGAGGCTTTCAGAGAAAGGTGATACTTGAATTTCGTTATTTTTTTAAACTTATGATTTATTCATAATGAAACGATGCATATGTCCAAATTTATAGATTTCTCTGTTGTTTGAACACAATGGTATTATTTACAATATGCTCTTAACAAAGTCACATTTCTGACTATCAAAGTCAGCGTCAATAGCTCTTTCTGCTACTTGATTGCTTCTTATATGTACATTTTTTGTTGGATAGTATTGCCCCATAAAGCATACATCAATTTTCTTTTGCCTTTGTGGGACTGCATTTATGATTTACCAGGATTTGTGTCATTAAGAAGCACATTTATCTGTGGACTTGGCAATTAAAGTAAACATAGGAACTATTTAGTGTTGAATTTCGGTTACTCCTTTGTGGGTGTCGCAATAAACAGATAGTTATCGGAATGTCGCATAATGTTTGTGAGAGAGTTTGAGTGTTTGAGCATGCAAAGTGCGCGTGGCGAGTGACCGAAGGCTTTCGGACTCAAGCACCACGCGGTCGAGGGGCAACCGGGTGCCGCGGTCGAGGAGCAACCGGGTGCCAAGGCTGAGGGGCAACCAATGTGCCAAAGCCAAGGGGCGACCGGGTGCTGAGTTCTGAGGAGTCACCGGGTGCCGATGCTGAGGAGCAACCGGGTACTGAGTTTGAAGAGCGACTAGGCGGTGATGCCGAAAGGCGCCCGGTGTCAAGTCTAGAAGTGCCCGAGCACGACCGAACATCATTATAAAGCTCGCGAAGCGATTTAGGGTTTAGTGCAAGAGATAAATAACAAAAAAAATACCACTCACAATTCTAGACTAGTGAGCACCGTCAGTGAGAGAAAGAGAGGAAAAGCGAGTAGATGCCGATCTATCTCATGTTCACTGTTGCTCAAGCTTGTTTGATTCAAGGCATTGAATAATGTTCTTGTATTTTGGATTTGTGTAATCAATTTTTCATAGTGAAAATTTTTCAGATGCCTCATCCCACGATTTTTCCATCTCATTCAGAAAAATGTTTTCTACGTAAAATTGCTTGTGTCTTGTCTCTTTAATTTTGTAATTATTGTTTGTCTGCTCTGCATCGTTGCCGTTCATTTTTCCCTCTCGGTTCTTCGAAGCTGTTGGCCGACCCCTTACATTACTACTTGGATTTGAAAAGAGTACAACAAACTCACAGATGAACCAACACATAGATGAGAACCTTCGCCCCTGTTGTTGGACTATCCGTTGCTAGAGTACTCATAGGAGCTTAGATGCATAAAAAGTACAAGGAATAGATGAATTTTGATTGTTGGCTTTATGAAAATAGAATCTTCTGTCCCTTATATGAACAACCCGAATGATTACAGCTAGGAAAAGGGAATTAAAAGGTCAAATGGGACATAAAAATGGTGGCCAGTTGTTACAGTTAGTGTTGGGTCATGACGTCAACTTGCAAGACTCTTTTGATTATGGACTCTTGGGAGGACATGGTTCTTTTTTTCTTTTTGCCTATTTTGGTAAATTTCCCCACTATTGATTATGTTATTGCTACTCTCCAGACCAACTACTGTACATAAAAACACAGAAACAGAACTATTTGGAAATTTGTTCTTCTGAATTTTGTAATTGTTGCTCTTTCATGCAGATCAGAATCTTTATATGATAAGGCTGTTGGCATTTGCTGACGTGCGGTCCATTCGTAGGCACACACCAGCTCTTGGCTGGCAATATGTAATTGTTGTGTTGTTATCAGGTAAGATGGCTGATATCTTATTGTTTATGGGATACTATTAGCTCAAATTATCTCATTGTGTTCTTCATACAATTTCTTGACTGTTATTACAGAACTCACAAGGTGATTGGCAGTTTGTGTGCTCAGCCTGTATTTAATTATGGCAATTACAGTAAAAGGCACTTTTGGGCCTTTTTTTTTATTTTCTTTTTTGTCTTCTTTTGGTTTATTTTCACTTCTGCCCTTCTGTCCTTTGTCTTTATTCCACCAATTAATATGTTAAAATGTTATTTTGTCAACCACATGAAATGGTAGACACCAGGAAGCCAACAGCTTTCTTAAAGAATGTCTTAAACTTTTAATGTAGGCTTTTCAGCTCAAGATATATTGCATTTGTGTTATTTATGATAGTCCTTGAAATGCTCTTCTTAATGCTCATGCATTTTTCCTTGCATAATGTGACCATGGGACTATGGTACATAGTGATGACATTACCTTCTAATTAATCATAAAGCCAGGCCTATCTGTCTGGCCTTATATGTGTAGTGCTATGAAGGTAGTCCAATATCAAGATCATAATTATGAGGTGTCGGCTACCTATCAATACAATGAGGAATACATGGGCCCTCCACTTCACTGCAGATGTTTTTTATATTTGTTCTCCTGGAATTTGAAGTTGGAACAGATTTCTTCAAGGATATTGAAACTGTGAGGTTGGAGGGAATTAAGAAGTCTAATGGTATGTTTAGTTATTAGAGTGGAATAAGGTGCAGGTGGAATGAGTTTTACCTCGAAATAATGATTACTAGAAGTAAGATATGAATACATATTATGTTTTCTGGTTTGTGGCAGAAATACTTTTATGCTAGAGAATATAATTTATTGGTGTGAGATTGTAATTGCGGTATTCAACTTGGTGTTCTACAGTAGTGGTGGATGGTAGAAGTGGCTGGTTCCGGTGAAAGGCAGTAGACTAGGAATTGCAATTCTTTTCAGTCTGGGAATAAATACCACTACCCCTGTATTAGCTATCCTACTTCTATAGTAATTGCAATTCACTTGGAATAATGCTGGAATACAACATAGATTAAGGCAGTGAAAAGTGGGAAGAAAGATAGGGAGCTCCCCAAGGTTGGAATGGAATGTGAACTATGGAAAGCACAGAGTTTTTAGCTTAGTAGCCCTTCGTTATTGTTTCATGTTGTTTCTGGTTTTAAGGTGAATGTTGAGTTTCTATTGCTTTCTTGCTGATTAGAAAAGGAATTTGATTACATATCACTAACCTCTTTGTGGTGAGTTTCTTGGTCTGTTGTGGGTTTTTTCTTCCAATCGGGGCCTTCCCTTCACCACCATCATGGGGATGGTCTGTAGGGTTCATAACTACTATTACTACAAGACATTTACCTAGTCAACACAATGGTTGAATGTCAACCACTCATATTCCAGAGGAGTGCTGTAAATGTGATACCAAGATAGTCTACTACTATCAGTTTGCCTTTGATTTAAAACCATCAAAGAAAGGAGTCAATATAGTTTAAGATATGTGCTGATTTCTTATTTACTATAACATCTTATGATCTAGGCGGTATCTATGCTTTCAGCAAAATTCTCCAATGTAACACACTCAAGGGATTGCTTGTCTGTTTTAATAAGTACTGATCACACTTCTATGGCATGTTCCGTGCCGAAAATTGTTTCACATCCCTAGTTTTCTCTTCCTTTTAACTCTTCAGTTTCACTTTTTGTTCCAGGAAAGCATATTTATTTGTTTCTATTAGATGCATGTCTCTGTAAATTTCCACAATATCCATGTTTAGTATTAATTATTAGTAACGCCTTGCCAATTGGCATATGACAAGGGTTGTTAAACAACTCTAACTCAATATTTGATAGCTTGGTTAGAAGCTTGATTTTTCCTCTTTCAATCTTAACTCATGAAGTTGAGTCAAGCTTAAGCCAAATTTTAAGCTTATCAAATAAACTCGCCGAATCTAAGATAATAATACTTTATTAATTTATGACCTTATATATAAGTCAATTATGACCATTGGTGATATACTAATTCTTGCAGACTATGATTATTGAAATTATTCACAATGAAATTAGTATCTTATCCTTATGATACACAAATTATAAATATTATCAAGTTATGGGAAATATTAGATAATAATCTAAATGTTATTAAGAGGACTATACTTTGGGCTTATCATTCGAAGTGATATTCTAACATGTGAAAAAAGTTATTTAGAAGAGTTAAATACTCGCAGAACATTTGGGTAATTTTTATGGAAAAATAAAAGCAGAATGGATTAAAAAAAACAAAATCAGGCTCACGTTATATATTTGCTAAAAATTTATTTAAATTTATTGGATATTTAGTTTTTTAAGTTTATTAGATAATGTATTTATCTTGATAGATTCTCAAATATATATATATATATATGTAAGTATCAATTCGAAGAGCATTTGTTTACTGGGGTCGAGAGCAGTCATCCCACAAAAGTGTACATGGCTGGACATTGCGTGCGTGCGTTTGTGTCTATGTATATATATATATATAACCAGTTTTAGAAATTGGGAGAATCCCTTTTTGTGATCATGAAAAAATCTGAAAGGGATCATTTTGATTTCTAAGTTTTCTAAAATTTAGTAGAAAGTTGAAAAAATGGACAAATTTTGCAGATTTTGTATTTTCATGGAAAAAGACATTAGAAAGCAACCTCAGTTTTTCACAGCTGAATCGGCCTATAATGTCTTAATTAAATTTCTTTAAGCCTTTAACGTGTAGCTGGCACCTGTTGCATGTGCTTATTGACTAACATGATTTTATATAGAAGATAACATCGGCTTGTGATGTGGTTTA
The DNA here is from genome assembly GCA_028571085.2 of Nepenthes alata. NCBI lineage: Eukaryota > Viridiplantae > Streptophyta > Magnoliopsida > Caryophyllales > Nepenthaceae > Nepenthes > Nepenthes alata. The sequence goes on from JAOVVI020001495.1 coordinate 11,219, forward strand.
TGAATTTAGATTTTGGAGCTTGCATTCATTTTGTTCATACTGTCAAAGGAAGTTAATATTTTGCAGGGCTTGCATTTCCTCCTCTTTATTTTTACAATGGAGGAGTTAGGGAATTTCTTGCTACAATCAAGCAGCATGTTTTTCTCGTAAGGTCAGTGGTGGTGGTTGTTATTTTGCATCTAATTGTTTATCCACGCCTCAAGATGCAAATATCAGTATTGCAATTAGTATTGGTATCCATTGTGGTCATATTGATTTCGGATATATCGGATTGAAAGAAAAAAATTTATAAAAATCTTAAGTTGATAAAATTGTATTGGCCAATATATCAGTTGCATTGCTGATATGAAAACGTATCTTAATCTTGTCATGGTATCGGAAAATATTAGTATTGGGAAACCCCAATATTAATACATATCAGCCGATATGTATCGTATCTGCCAATATTTGCATAAATTGCACAGCATAGCTATTCATAATATATTTTCGTTTGGCGGATGTGCTATGATAAAATTGATCAGAAATGTTGTGCTCAGAAGGCATATTCTTTTTGTGGGAGTTTATGTTGAGCTAGATTTTGTTTTTTGAGTTATTATTTTTGCTGTCTTATTCCAGGTCAGCAGAAGATGCAAATGTATTCCTTGTTAATGACTTTCAAGATCCTCTCCAGGTATATCTTATTTCTTTCTCATTAAAACTAGGTGGGCATCTTATAGTGCTAACATTCTGCTATATATTTGAATGTTTAAATAGCAAGATAGTGGTGTTTTGCCTCCAACAAAATGGGGAAAAGCATCTTATCAGCCTAGGAAAGCACAAAACCTGTTTAATCCATGTGGAAAATTAGTGATGTCAAGATAAATGAGAGGTTGGTGTTAATGCACACTATAGAGTTTATGATTATATATATGATTAGATTTAGGACTGGAATTTATGAAACTATGTGATTAATTTAAAGCTGGTCTGACATTGACGGTCATTATTTCCTTTAGTATTTGAGGAAATGGCATCAGAGGAAGGTCATTAATGCCAAACTTGGGTCAATTATAAAGGGTGGGCTTTTTTCAACTGATTTGGTGGCTTTAGGTGCCTTTTTTTCAAAAGCATACTACTACAGGTTAGTTGAATTAGTCCAGAATTCACTGGGGTGAGAAGTATGACTTTTTTTACTTTTGCCCTGACATGGGAATGGAAGCTTCACTGACTGCCTGGTGTTCCAGTATGTGTTCCTGGCTGATAGTGCTAAACGAAATTCTCCCCTATGTGAGGTGATAACCTTTTTGATTGGTTATAATTTGTATGTGGATGATTGGATTGTGTGCAATCCTGCTGCTAGATTATGATGCCTTGATGTCTTATTTTGCTTAAACATTGGTGTGTGATGATGTCATAGAGTTTTTCCATGGAATGTGGGTTATTTTCCCACTTGACAGAGCCTACATTAGTTCATAACAAATCCAATTTATGAAAATTAAAAACATACTGGAGTTCTGTTCATTTCTTGTCAAACACAAACTGAGAATACTACTTGTGAGATCAGCAACCATCTCCATCTGGCACAAGCCTGAGATCTTCCAAGCTACAAAAACTGAGTTGAGTGAAGGACAGTCTTGAACATCACAAGTCATATCTCCATTATACAGGACAATCACCCAACATGGCCTAGTCTACACCTTCTCTATTCCCCAGAGATTTCGGAAGTTCACATTCTGTAATGGAAAATCTACTTGATATAACATCTCAGTCTCATTGAAATGTTTCAGGGCCCAAAAGAATAGTACGAACCCAGACTGTCATCAAAGTCAATATAAGTCCCAGTTATATTATCTAAGTCAAAAATACCAACAGGCGGGCACAAATTAACAAGGCCATCTGGACCCACAGTTATTTTCCACATTTTTATTATTTTATTTATAAAGTTTATGTTAAGTCTTGATCTCTGCAATATTTTGACTGTCAATTTATGTACTGATCTGATGGTATTTTGCACTTGTAATTCTGACATTTTTAATTTCTTGTTTAAGGAATTTGCTTAAAAAGTTTTGAATACTGTTCTGTTAAAGTCATACGAATGCAATTTCTCATGCTGTTCTATTCTTTTTCCTTTTTTGTCCTTCCTTTGTCTGGAATATTTCTTTCTTTATTTCAGAGAAAACTTTTTTTCCTGGTAGATGGTCATGTACTGTTTCTACACTTGAGTGTTTTGTTTTATATAGCTAAATGCATTTATTGCTTGTGTTACATGATAAGTTGAAGCATATTCTACTTCCTTTCGAGCTTTGTTTGTGTGACAGTCCCTGATTTCAGGCATATGATTGGTAGTTTCTCTCATTCGTCTAACTAAACTATCCCTTGACTGGAACTCATTAAAAGCGCAGCATTTGACTCTACATTATAGCTTGATGAAGAGTTTACTCTTAATGACTTGGATTAAACTATGTGTTTACTTTGGGTAATTTTTCTATGGCTTTCTCCAGAAAACACTCTCTTCTTTGGAGCTACCTAGGGCTGTTTCTATTGCAAATGCCCCATCTACAGGCATTTCAATTGCGGAATCCCCTTCAATTGAGAACCAGGAGAGTATGGATGGTAGTGCCTATGGTAGCACTAGTGCTTCCCGAATCATTGGAAAGCAAAGGCACAAGGTTCATGATCCTGCTAGAGATCTTTCAATTCAGGTACTGCAGAAATTCTCACTTGTCACCAAATTTGCTCGGGAAACAACTTCACAGCTCTTTCGCGAAAATGGTGACAACTTTCTTGCAAATGGGAGGGAGCATGAGCAATATCTTCATGGTGGTGGTCCCAAATTGGCATCTAATGACAAAAAAAAGCTTATTGATGATGTTGCTGTGCATGATCATCCTCCCAAATCAACATGCAATACCATGCAAAAGGTTCCAGATGAAGTTCCTGTACAAACAGATCCTTCAGAGGTAGAATAGTCCGTCTAGTATATTTAGTTGTCCCCAGAGAATGTTATACCTCTCCATTCTGCCCACAATGGATGAGACATATTCCATCAGTTTCCAACTTTTATTTGTTGATATGCAGGTTTCATTGTCACATAAAGTCATAAAAATAACTACTAATTTATTTTTCTTAAATATGTTGTGTGTGCAATTCTGTGCTAATTCCATTGGATATCTGCTAGATTACTGGCTATCGTGTATAGGACAATAGTCTCTTCAAATAGCGATCAAAGTGACACATATGGTGATCTCATCAGCCTTGCTCCATTACGAAATTAAAGTGCCATTGATACTGATTCACTGAAATTCCATATTCAACTGTACATCTTCTTGATCACTGGCTATAGTGTATATCATAACAGTCCCTCAAATAGCATTCTAAGTGACACGTGGTGATTTCATCAGCCTTTTTCTGTTTGGGGAATCAAAGCGACATTGATAGTCCTTCACTTTCTATAGATGATAGTATGGGTGGTTTAGTCTTGTATTATTGTGGAGAACTGTTTGAACAGTCTATCAGTTGTGATTATGATGAACGATGGTGAGTTATGTTTGCCTTATTGTAAATTTTCATATCATCCAAAAAAAAAAAAAAACATTGCATGATCCCTGCTTCAAAAAAGAAAAAAAACAATCGAATTGTCCCAAAATTCCTTCCTTGAAATGAAAAAAAAATCTTCCTTTGTCAATTAAGTATTTTTGAAGTTGTCTTCATGCGACGGGATAAGTCATTAGCAGTGGTAGACAAGGTGAATTTAGTGGATCTAAATTTCCAAATACCCTTGATAAGGAGCCTGACAAGTACTTTTCATTGTTTTTGCCTTCTTTTTTCAATGTCTGATGAACCCAAATTGGATTTAGTGGAATAGTAGGAGAGTTTTCATAGCAGACCCCAATAGCAGGGTTCAGGGCTTTTTTTTTTTTAAATCCTGCTGGCATCGTTGATGCTTAAAGTAGTAAAATTAAATCATGTACACTTACCCTAATTTGGTTTAGATTCTGCTAACTGCCTTGTTATTTAATGTAGAATATTGGTCAAGGGGATGTCAGATGTAGACATGTAAGACACTACTAAAGATGTAGAGGAAAACCAAATGAGAGTGAAGGAAACTATCAGGCATGATCTTGTACATTTGGAGCTAAAACAGAAAAATTGAGTACGCTAGAGCTGAATTGCTGTGAACACCCCACTTAAGTTCAAAAAAGGCTTAGCTAGTTTGATTTGGTTTATTTATTTATTGGGTGATCCTTACCCTTTTGCATGTATATCTCTTCAAAATCATCATTAGATCCTATGAACAAACAGAAAGAATGGGACAAAACTTTGCAAATCAAGTAGATTGGATAGCTGCAATGCGCTCATTGAAAATTTTCTTGCTTATTTGTTATTATTCTTGGCCCAAGTATTAATGTTTGTCTTGCTTTTCTATGATGTTGTTATTAATATCTTTTTGTAAGCTGTTATTAATGTTTTAAATTTTATGGGCAGCTTGACAAATTGGCCCTGGTTTGGGGAAAACCACGCCAGCCTCCCTTGGGAACTAAAGAGGTAAGGGCACTTCTCTTGAAGAGCATTGCAACCCTCAGACACATTATATTATGGATGGTAAGAGGTAGTATATGAATATATTCTTGGATGACCTGTAATTGACCCAGTAACTGGATCCTGCTTTATTAATTGGACCCTGTTGTATTAATTGCTTCATCTCCTGTACCATCAGCGACATTGTTAAAGCGTAATTTGTGTGTAGAACAGGAATGAAAATATCCAATTCTAATGGAATCCAAATAATCTGAACTCCAAGCCCTATCACTTGGGAATAAATGCTTCCTAGCTGCTTGCTGGAGTAAAACAAAGCCTTAGAAATTGTAAATGTATCCATAAAAGCAGATAAAAGCTTAAAACCTATTCATCTATTCTATCCCTTGCTTTACTCCTCTCGGAAAATGTTATTGTTCCCATGAATCTTGATTTGCCTCTCGGCATTGATAGTGAACGTTTGAATTTCTACTCTCGCTTAGATGATAGTTCATGTCATGCACTTTAGTCATGTGTCGCAGATAGTTGTTGTTTGTCCTCTCAGCTGCTGTTGCCAATCTTCTTTTGTCTCTGACGTTGATTGTCAGTGTCAGGTTTGTCTTCAGGTGTGGTTTTGGGGTCGTAAGCCCAGTGAATAGCTAGTGATGGGTTGTTAATCACTCGTTTGTTAGCATTGGCTTTTGATTACTGCTTAACAGTTGGCCAGTTGCTGATCTTGGTTTCTAAATTTTTAGTCAAGAACTTATCATCACTCAACTGTCCAATTAGCTGTTAGTGCCTGGAATTACTTGTCATTTTCAATAATGAAGAGTCAGGTATTGGTCATCAATTGCAAATTAATGCAAATATCAGCCGATATATATCAATATTAAGAGGCCCAAATACTAATATTTTCCGATACTACGACAATATTGTGATATGTTTATATATCGATGATATATTGACAAATACGGTTCTTTCAGTTTACAATTTTTAAAATTTTTTTCTTTTAATACATACGATAATAATAGGTATTGTCTGATATGTCTAACGCCAATATGACTGTGACTGATCCCGATACTGATATTTTCATCCATTTGCAAGCATTGGTTTAGCATCGTAATTGTCTGTGGCTGGTGGCAGCAGATCTTGGTTTTATTGTCGTAAATGCTACTTTTACAATATGTAATACTCTGCCCTGACTGGGTTTGGATTTTTCTATAGTTTACCACATTCTTGGATTCTAAGGGGAAAGTTAAGGATTCAAAAGCTTTGACGAAGAGAATATTTTATGGCGGAGTTGAGCATGAATTGCGAAAAGAGGTTTGTCTCAGATGAGTGAGGCCTGTGCCAGGATTTTCTCTTTTGTCTAATCCACGTTCTCATTCCTGAAATATGGTGACAGGTTTGGCCATTCTTGTTGGGATACCATGAATATGAATCAACGTATGCTGAGAGGGCATACCATCGTGCGGTGAAGAAAAAGGAGTATGAGAATATAAAGGGCCAGTGGCAGGTTGCTAACCCATCTTAATGTGGAATATTGTATGCTAAATTATCACGTGCATTTAAGTGCATTATTGGTTTTAAATATCAGTTGAAATGTATCTATATTGGGCCTCCTGCCGATTTTTTTCAATGCAACGATAATATCATGATATATTGACCGATACGATCCCATTAGCTTACGATATTTAAAAAAATTTTCTCCCAATATATTAAATACCAATACGTATCGTCTGATATGTCAAATACTATTATGGTCGCGATTGGAAAAACTTATGTTGCTGATTGGAAACATTTGGGGAAGATATATTTTTTATCTTGATTTAAAAAATTCCTGTGAAGCATCTGTTTGTGTGATGCAGTCTTCCCTTGCATTGCTGCTGCCCAATTTCGAGTTATTGATTTATTCTCATGTTCTTGAAATCAAACTCATTCTCTTAAATAATTGCAACTAATAAGGCGCCACTATGGTTTGATGGTTCCCCTTTTTGTGTTGGTATTTTAGTTGCATTATGACCCTCCCGACATACAGCTGGTTCTCATAAAACTTAGCCAGTCATTTCTTATTTACTGCTAGTGGTAGGATGATGTTCATGAGCACTCATTAACAATTTCTTTAAACAAGAACGGCTGCTTGTTTCACCATTTTGGTACTACAAAGTGTTTATGAAGTTTTTAGGGTTTATTTTTATTTAGAAAAATTTGAAGCAAAGGAAAAAAATTAAAGAAAACTACTTTTTCATATTTGGATTGCGTGAAAAATTATAAGGACAAAATTTTAATGAAAAATATGTATCAAAGATTCATATTTGAGGAAAATGATTTGCCTTTCATTTTTTTCTTTCTCATTTTTTCTATTAATTTTATTATTATTATTTTTTTAAAATTTCTAAATCTAAGCAAACTCTTAGTGCTTTATGACAATCTTCTGTCAGTCCAGTTTAACATAAATATGCATATATGTTTTTCCCTTCAGAGTATATCACCGGAGCAGGCAAAGAGATTTACCAAGTTTAGAGAGAGGAAAGCCCTCATTGATAAGGATGTGGTATGCTGGTTTTAGCAAGATAGTCTCACACTTCATTTCATTTACTGCTGTGAACCGAGTTATTCTGATTTGTATTTGTTGTGATTTTTGGCTAGGTAAGGACAGATAGATCATTATCTTTCTATGATGGAGAGGACAATCAAAATGTCAATATTCTACATGATGTACTCCTCACATATTCATTCTACAATTTTGATCTTGGATACTGTCAGGTAATTTCTTCTTATTATGAGTAGATACCAACATACTTAGGCAAATGGGCTTTATTGCATAGAACATGCATTGTTCTATTCACGGTGTTCTCATTGATGCATGCGACAACATTTTATTTTCAAGCATTTGTCTTTCTTGATACGGATGTACTTTTCAAGAATGATCTTAGAAGCTGCAGGGATGGAACTTTTGTGCTTGTGTATATGGATATACGGAAATGCATGCGTGTTTGTGTCGGTGAAGGTGGGGGAATGGAATTGTTCTTGTTATATGGATGTTTGCAGTTGCATGCAATATCATTTGTAATTCTATGGATTTTTTTCATATCAAGAAAACATCTATTATGACCATCTAAGAAACACGGACATTCTTCCTAGACTAAAGTGTTTGTGTCTGACATGTTTTAGACTTGACATGTTTTGATACGTGTTTAATTTGTTTTAGTTTTTTTTTAATTTTTTTTTGTAAAATTCCAATGCGTTCGGTTATATTTTGGGCACATTTTGTACACACTTGGATATTTTTGATACAATTTAATTTTAAATTTTTACTTATATTTTGTGTTTTGGCGATTACAAAGTATGAGTGATAAAGTTAAAATATAGATGATTGATATATAGAAAAAACTGTTATATTAGATTTTGCTTTAGTTTGTTAAGTTATATTATTATTATTATTATTATTTTATCACAATAGTTTGTTAAATATGCTATATTATAACTTGGTTATAGTGATTTAATTGTGTACTTTCCGATAAAATGTTTTTTGGATGAAGAAATAATAAATATGCATACAAAATAGTGTCATTTATCAATTACGAAAAATAATAAACTATGCTTTTAACTAACGTGTTCATAACCTGTCATGTCCTTATTAGAAAAAAAAATGTCTTGGCATGTCAGATAGTGTCTTGTTTGTGTCTTATATCAGTGTCCATGCTTACTGGATGGCCATGCAAGAAAATTCAGCTCTTCTACCTCTTCTTAAGAAAGGATATGCAATCTCATCTGCAAGTTGAGATGCAATACACACTTAGGAAGTTTGAAAAAGTCACATTAGGCTCTACTTCTTCGTATCATAGAACATAGTATGGATGCAATACATGCTATTTGTCAATTCTTTTGGCCTTGTTATTTTATGCATAGCAATTTGCAGGGTGAGGTTTGAGTCTGTAAATTTGGCACACTTCTAGTAACCATGGTTATTTAGTTGGGGAGTTTTTCTTTGAGTCACTATGATTACTAGTGAGGCTTGCAAGGCAAGATGTTTGGATCTGTTTACAATTTATTCCAGTGTACATTTAAAGTTCTTATAAAGATACTGAGTTAGGCTATGAAGAGGGGGGAAAGTAGGATAATTTGTTTCCATGTATACCTATTTAGAACAAAAATTTCATTTCCTCCTTTTCAATTATGCTTTAAGATTTTGAGGCATCTGTGTAATGTTTGACTTTGCCTACTATTCCATGCTAAATATGACTTCCGTAACACAGGGAATGAGTGACCTTTTGTCTCCTATATTATATGTCATCGGGAATGAATCTGAAGCATTTTGGTGTTTTTGTGCACTTATGGAACGACTCGGGCCCAATTTTAATCGTGATCAAAGTGGGATGCACTCTCAGCTTTTTGCACTATCAAAGGTCTCTCTCTCCTCTCTCCCTCTCCTCCTCCCCCTTTCGCATTTTTTTAATAAATAATTAATGTATATATATTAAAAATGCGTTCTACATACAAAGAGACAGCTGACCATCATAAGATAGAAAACCAGAGTCAAGATGAAACCAAACATGCAAAAAACACTGAAAAGCATTGAAGCCTCAATAGTAACACGAGGTGCAACAAGCCCTTCAAAAGTTGTCAGAACACCCCAATGATGAATCTATATCAACTTCACTCCTGGACTCCATTGATTGAAATTTCATTCACAGAGAGTTCCACATAGAAGCCACTGTTTGATCTGTGCAGAAGATGTGTGTTGTCAAAAATACGTTTATTTATAGCCCTTCAAATGACGTAAATAGTAGATACCAGCACAATTGTTGCCGCTCTCTGCTTGAGCGAGTTCCCTTCTGCTTTTTGTAATTGAACATTTGTTCTCCCTCCCTCCATTTCCTTTTTGTGCGTCTGCTAATGGATGTTTGTAACCTATCAACATCTTGACCTTTTGTTTCTGTAGTAGTCAAACCTGTCAGATAGGAATCAGTTAAAAATGATATGGGATAGAGATGTCAATGAGAGTTTAAATTTGATATACTTGTCACAAGCCTAATTATATAGTACAACTCATATTAAGGTTTTTTAAAACCCTATTGAAATGCCCACTTTCTTTCAAGTTCACGTAACCGTCGCTACTACTAGTTTTTTCCCCTTAACCACCAATGATTTGCGTTCCTGTAGCAATTGACAATTGAAGTCATTTTATATGTATACTGAAATGTTCTCATCTATAAATGGCAGAGATTTTTCCTTTTTTTTCTTCCCAAATTTTGATTTAGTTTTTTTTTTTCAAAGATCAAATGAGGTCAGTTGATTCACCTAAATTTATATCTGATCAAATGCCCCATCACATGCCATACACATGATGGGAATTTGTCAATCAAAATATCAACTCTAATAGGTTTTGGTTGCTAATTGCTAACAAAATCTAAATCATACGTGTTTAAGCGTAAAGGAATAATGTAAGTGGTGGTATGTAAAACAATAAAGCATGAAATGTGTTGGTGATAAGTGTAAAATCCCTTGATATTATGCAACTCAAAGTTCATAGTTTGGTTTGCAGTTTTAATGAGCGGACCACATTTTCATGAGTTGTAAGTACAGAAAGTAAGTCTTTTTGTTTGTATGATTGATTTCTCTTTTTAGATGGAAATTCAAAAAAGAGATAGGTAAGTAACTGAAAAAAAAAAAAACTAAAAATTATGCTTGCTCTGTTTGACCGAATAAGGTCTGAATTTTTTCTGATCAATCAGTATAATTACGTTGGCAGCTGGTGGAGATACTTGACGGCCCATTGCACAACTACTTTAAGCAGAATGACTGCTTGAACTATTTCTTCTGCTTCCGATGGATTCTTATACAGTTCAAAAGGCAAGTGATATCAATTTTATAAGATCTAGAAATGGATTTCTAATTGTTGGCTTTCATTCTTAAACGTCAAATTCACACCTGATTGCCTCTCTTTTTTATTTTGTCGCAATAATATTTTGGTAATAGGCCATCCCTGGTCAGAACGGTAATGGTTTTCCATGTTTGGTTTTCTCAAGAAATTCTGGTAGCGTGGAATTTGACAGTGGATTTCCCCTTGACTTGTTTATATGTATTAAGGGCCGTGCTCATTATTGTTTATATCAATTGTTCATCAAAATATCAACCGATATATTATATATATCAGTATTGGGCTCTTTTGATACCATAGCAAAATCGTAATATATTATCTTATCAGAAATATATTGTGATATATCAGCTGAAAATTTAAATATCTATCGATATACTTGATATTTAGCCGATATATTGGCCAACATTGGCATGGCCGATATCTCGGTTGATGTTTAAAATTTTTAAAATTTTATTCCTGATATATCTAATAGCGATATTTATTCTCCAATATGTTTGGTACCAATATGACTCCAACTAATACTAATATTTCATCGATGCCAAGGTTTGTGTTGGGGTTGGTTATAACTTTGTGGGTGACTCAACAAACGAATATCATCGGATCACACAGGTTGTGTGTTTTTGGAGTGCTACATACTGGTTGCAGCAAAGTCCAGGAAGATTGTTTGTCGGAGAAGGAAAATCTCGGAGGAGACCGTTTGCCGGAGCTACAAATCTCGGAATGGCAATTGCTGGAGCAGCCAGGCAGGGCTGCAAGAGTACAACCGGCTGGCGGCAAGAGACGGTCAATAGGAGGTTGACCGGCTGAGAGCAGAAGACAATTAACGAGAAGCTAACTGGCTGAGAGCATAATCCGGTCAACGGAATGTTGACCGGTTGGGAGAGAAATCCAGTCAACAGAATGTTGACCGGCTGAGTAATGGCCTAAGGACACTGTGAAAAGCTGGCTGCTAACGTAGCGGACAATTGTCTTTTCAAGGTTGGTAAACTTGCAGACCATACGTCGAAAGTTGCTTACAAAGTGGCAAAAAGCAGTTTGCAGATGACAAAGCTTCTGATGCACGCAACTTATAGAGCATGCATGCTGTGGAACTTAGGCCAGATCTCCTGCTATAAAGTGTGGTTTCTGGAGGAGTGCGTCAAGCCAGAATATGAAAAATCACAAGGGGCGTTGTGCGTCGGGCCGCATGTGTGCGGGGGTGAAACGGAGGTTACCGTTTCACTACACTTGTAAAATATTTGTGAGCAGAGAGCACCGCAGTGAGAAGAAGGAATTGAGAAAAATAGAGAGATAAGAGGGAATAAGAGTTTCCTTATTCTTGGTGATTATTTTTCTCATTGTCTGTTCTTCGGGGGCCTGTGTAGCCAGAGTGTATTACTAGTATTATATCTCAGGGTTTTGTAACTGATTTTATATAGTAAAATTTTTGGGAGTTGGTCATGTGGTTTTTTTTTCTTAGTTGAGAATGGATTTTCATGTTAAAAATATTGTGCCCATCAAATTGGTAGTTGATGATGGGGGGTTGGGTTTTCGTTGTGCCGGATCGGGTGAATCCGAATGTCGAACCCTCAACAATTGGTATCAGAGATAGCTGAGATCAGGTCAAGCTCGGAAATGGCTACTTACGAAGGGTGCTGATCGGAAAAGGTTACCTGCGGATGTGCTAACCTGCTGTCAGTGCGCCGAGGCGGAGTGAAGCGTTGCAGAGAGAAAGCCGGCAGTGAAGGCAGAATACAATGGAGAATGATTTGACCGTGGGGAAAAAGCTGAAGGGGAGTTGGACTATTTTCGGTTCAATAGCGCGGAAGAATGTATCATTCAAGCTTACGGAGGCCAACGTCGGGTTTCCAATTGAGGGGAAGTTGCCAAAAGGCAGGCAATGTTGGTCGCCGGGAAAAGGTGAGGTTTTACCCCCCAAGATTGTGAGTTGCCAAAAGGCAGGCAATGTTGGTCGCCGGGAAAAGGTGAGGTTTTAGCCCCCAAGATTGTGAGGAAAAATTTATTGGGGTTGGTCACTCCCTTGTGAATGACTCAATAGACGGATGTCATCGGATTACACAGGTTTTGTGCGATGTCGGAGATTGGTTACAGCAAAGTCCAAAAAGACTGTTTACTGGAGAAGGCAAATCTTGGAGTGGCAATTGCCGGAGCAGCCAAGTACGATTGCAAGAGTACGGTTGGCTAGCAGCCGAGTAGTAGAAACCGGTCAACGGGAGGTTGACCGGTTGAGAGCAAAATCCGGTAAATGGAATGTGGACCGGCTAGGAGAGGAATCCGGTTAATGAAAGGTTGACTGGCTGATTAATGGCCTAAGGACATTGCGGAAAGTTAGTAGCGGACAGTTGTCTTTTCATAGTTGGTAGACTTTTAGACCATGTGCCGAAAGTTGCCTGCAAAGTGGCAGAAGGCAGTTTGCAAATGGCAGAGGTTCTGATGCACGCAACCTGCAAAGCATGTGTGCTGTGGAACTTGGGCCAGGTCTCCTGTAACGTCTCCAGCGCACCCGCATGTAGATATTGTCCGCTTTGACCTGGGAGAACTTCGCGGCGTCTCCAGCCTA
>JAOVVI020001496.1:7945-24150 GCA_028571085.2 Nepenthes alata
AATACATCAATTCCTTCACTCCTTCGCTGATCAGCTCCGGCCAGCTATGCCATCTAGCTACACATATGACTCTATTCAATATCATCCTCCATAAGGTTCTCATCATCTGAAAAATAGCAAGAGTGAGCTACAAAGCCCAGCAAGATACCCACATGCAAAAAACCTTAACATACATATCATCGGATCAAAGTAGAGGTTCATAACATAAACTTAGCATGCAAAAATCACCATATCATTTCTTCTTAAGTTTTGAAATCTTTGTTCTTATTCTTAGTGTCTTGTCTTCAATATCAAAAAATTCGTAAAATCGTGTGAAATTCTTATCATCTTTAGGGACCGGACGGGAGCGGATAACATCGAGGAATGGTTGTGTGCTACCCTACAACCTAAGGTCGTATCCTTCTATTATACTCCCAGAGGCGGGCGGTAATGCCTATTACCCGGCATACGGGGCCATAGTCCATAAGCCTTGTGCCCCCAGAAATTCCCCCGTGGCCCAGGGGCAGTCCTCGAGTGTCACTACAATATCCTTCACCCAATTTAAACAGCAAGCTTAATGGAAACTCGGTTCATAGTTCATATCATTCGATGGACATCTATCATAGTTCAAAATTCAAAAATCGTAGAGTTTCACTTGTTGTCCGGATTACATAATTTTTTCTTTATTCTTATAGGCTTTGTTCTTAACTTCAAACAATTGAAGTCCGTATAGCCTTTCCTTTAACGTCTTAAAATCGAAGATCTTTTATCAAAGTGTCGGAGGTCTCATTCATAAAAAACTGGAAGTCTTATGTCAAAAGCAGGAGGTCATTTATCATAAGTCGAATACCTTTTTAACAAAGCCTAAGGTCATATATCAAAAGCCAAAGATCTTTTTAACAAAAGCCGGAGATTATTTTTAACAAAAGCCGGAGGTCACATATTCAAAAGCCAAAGGTCATATATCAAAGCCGGTGGTATTTTCTCAAAAGCCGGGGGTCTTTTTACACATTCAAATCAGATATCTTAGAAACTTGTTTGTGGTCAGATTTCATACAAGTAAGTAAGGTCGATCGGAGGTCTCTATGAAAACGCAGAGCAGAGCTTCCTTTAAACATGGCATTAACAGAAATTCTTTCTTAATTCAGATTATTAGAACAAATATCATAGATACCGTAAAATAAGTTCATCAAAAGTCAGACATACTTACATTGCAGACATGAACTAAAGAAAAGATGAGTACGCCTGTATTAAATAATGAACTTAAAAATAGGGTTACACTTGCCTGGTTTTCTTCACTTTGCCTTGGAATTCTGGGCTCCTTCACTAGAAAACTCGATCAAGAGTCTCTTCCTAACCTTTTTCTTTACACTCTCTAGTTCTTATTTTTGGGCCTTTGATCTGACGGTAGTAGGTAGGGCAGGTCAACCACTCGAGGGTGGTTAAAGGTCGGTTACCTACTCAGGCATGGTCATCCTGACTCTACTTTTCGTAAGGGCTTCCTTATTATTTTTAGTCAACTGGCGTTGACCGGTTATAGTTCCTTTTAGGGCTTTCTCTTGCCTCAGCACTTCCGGCCTCCATCTTTCCCTAATTCGCCTTTAATTCTTTTAATCGTTCTGCCTTCATTTTCGGTCAACTATCATTAACCGGATTAGGTTTCTCTTTTGCGTTTTCTGGTCAACTGACATTGACCGGATTTAGTTGCTCCTCTTTACATATTCCGGATTTAGTTGCTCCTCTTTAGATATTAACTTATCTTTAATATTTTTTTCTGGTCAAGGGGCGTTGACCGGATTACTTCCTTTTACATTTGTAAAGGCTCCTTCATCTTTTTTGTCATAGGAGAATATGGTCTTTATATTTTCTAATGATAAAAGGTTCCCAAAAATTGGGACATTACACTCGATGTGCTCCCAAGGTGCCAACTCGGGCACAAATCTGCACATGCACCGCCCAAGGGACACCCGAGGCGGGGAAGAGGAACAGGGTTGCGAGGAGCCACCGCCTGATGTGGGCCCGAGGTGCCAACCGGGGTGTAATTTTACAAAAGTGGGCACTCGATGGTCGCCCGACGAGCACCCGTGGCACAATAGTGGCAAAATGGCACCGCTTGATTAGCGCCCGACTGGTGCTCGAGCTCCAGTCGGGGTATAAATCCCATGAGGGTTTCATTTCGAGCATTCTTTTGGTTTTTTCTAAGAAAGAGAGAGAGAGAGTGGCGACCTAGAGAGAGAAAGGAGGAGATCGAGGTCGTGAAGTCCAAATTCGTCCGAGAGCTAGTTATAAAAGTTATATATCGGGTCGGGGCTCCACTTTCTCATTTTCATTTATTATATGTTCTCCATCGGGTATTTTCATTCCGGTATCCACCCATATCAAGGAAAATGTGAAACTCATGACCTTTGTGTATATTAATTATCGTTTGGTACCGATATATCCTCCCGAACTGCCCGGTTTGGCTTTGCCAAACCCTAATGTGTGCCAATTTGGGGTTTTCCCCCTTCCCATCAAAATTTATACAAATTGTCCCCAAAATATGGATCACCACACCACAGTTATGTGTATATATTGACCGGATGTCCGATCTCATAAGTTTTGACCCGTTTTAGGCTTCCAAAAGCTCTAAAAGTTGCCCTGACACTGTTCACCCGTGAGTAATCATCAAATTTTGCATGCGTCCACCCCATTTAATCATTATGAAATTATGTCTAGATATTTATGTCTAATTATAAGTCCCCAAAAATGTGTGTTTGTGCTGGTTTGTAAAGAAATATGTTTCCGATGCCCCCAAAGTGATTATTAGCAAATGTGGTAAGGAAATCTAATCCATCCTATGCATTGTGATGTCTATGTATCCAAATTGATTTGTGAAAGGGCTTAAGTTCAAAGGGAAGAGAATAATCGGATATGTAATCGGAGGAAAGACCACAATGTGAAATGAGATTGAATCGTTCTCACGAATGGAGACATGTGAATGGAAATGTGGTGGATCTTTCCTCAAATGAATAAGAAACCATGAAACTATGACCATGGAATTTGATGTGAAGGTAATATCCCTTGGCTGGCCATTTACATTGAGGTAGAATCTTAAGGATTACCTTGGCCGCATATCCTTGTTGCTTACTGGAGCAGGTGGTGTCCGTGGCACGCCCTAGGATATTACTGTGGATGAACAAGGACTGCCTTGGTACCCCTGGGGATATGGAGCATATCCTTATTGGCCCATCTACAAGCATGTTATGTAGATGACCCCCCGACTGGGTCTAAGAATAAGCCTTCATGGCCTTAGATCATGTAGAGTATCATGATCCTTTCCTCATCCTCCTGCACCTTTAGTTACTAAGGCTTATGGACCCTTGCCCGCAAAGATGAATAATCATGCAAATTATATCCAAAGAGGATATCCAAAGAGAAGTAATTGTAGTTCTAGTATAATTGATCATGTTCCTTTTCATGCATCTCTCTTATGAATTATGTCTCCTCCCCCTACCTATCTTCATTATATTGCTTATCGTCTTGATTTCTTATGCACTTATTAAGCTATTAGCTCATCCTTGCTTCTCTTTCCTTCCAGATAAGCAAGCCCTTATGCCCGATGATACCAATTAGGTTGTGAAAGATGGATAAGAAGTTGAAAGGCTTTTGAGGACTTAGTTTTATTATTTTGTATAAGGCATGGATGCTGTATAATTATTTGGGTTCTTCTGGTCATTTATGCATATATTTGTTAATGATGATGGATGCATGATTTTGTTTTCACTGTGTTTGATGGACATAGTAGCTTTCGCAAGTTATTATGGCTATATTTGTTCCTAGTTGGCATCCTTTCAGAGTCGACGTTGTATAGGAGATATGACATCGCTGCCACCTGTGAGTCATTGTGGCGAATAGGATCCTGTGTGCTTGTTATATGTATTTTGTGGCTGTCTATACAGGGTTTGTATAGGTTTATATTTGGAGGACATTCATTTTCTAGATGGCACTCTGCCAATTTTTTGGTAGAATTTTTAGTCTGTCACCGGTGGTATCAGAGAGAGGGATGCCTTAAGATTGATCTGAATCTTATGTGAAAGCTTAGGATAGTATAGATGACGAATAAGGGAACGTCGATGTAGAAAGACCAAGTTAGGATAGATAGTTCTAGTTACCCTAACCCACATAACTTAGAATAAGGCCAAGAGTATATGGTAGTCTTATTTAACGACGTAGATAATAATGTCATAACTATAAGTCTGATCTGCTAAACTAATCTGTGGTTATTCTTATTTCAGAATCATACTCTAAAGCTAAGGATGCCACCTAGCCATGTGGGTTTGCAAGGTGGTAGAAGAGACCCGCGTGGAGGCGGCTGATTCCGTGATCGGGAGGCCGAGTATCTAAATGAATTGGGGCACATGGCAAACATTTTAGAGAACATGGAGTAGCAAAGTCTGCCCCCTGTCCCTATTCTGGCTCTCGTACAAGCCCCTGTTAATCTAAGGCCATCCACATACGATCGCTTCGTCCAGGAGCGAGTTTTGACATTTCAGGGTGAGCCGGATCCTATAAAGGTGGACAAGTAAGTCGAGAGTCTGAAGAAGGTATTTGCTATGATCTGTTTCCCTGAGGAAGATCGGGTCCTATTTGCATCTTATTGCTTAGAGGGTGAGGCGCACCATTGGTGGCAAATGAAGAAGAGGGCCCTAGGGGTTCTTGAAGAACGTATTGCCTGGCCGATGTTCGAGGAGGTGTTTCTAGAGAAGTACTTCCCTTCCATCCTCCGAGTCTAAAAGGAAGAAGAGTATATCCGACTAAGGTAGGGTAGTCCGACCGTGGCCGAATATGATGCTAAGTTTACCAAATTGTCATGGTTTGCCCCTTACATGGTTGAAGATAAAGAGAGGAGGACAAGAAAGTTTTTGCAAGGTTTGCGGGATGACATCCACAAGCAATTGGCAACCCTCAAGCTGACGACTCATGCTAATGTGTTGGATCGTGCTCTAATCCACGAGCAAGAGCTTGCAAGGGAAGAGTTCTACAAGAAAAGGTTACCGAGCAAGAGTGGGGTCAGTGCCAGTTCTGGAGCAAGTTCGGGGAGGCCATTCAAGAAACCCAAGCAATCAGATTCTAGTAGGAAGAGTGATCAGACCTCGACATCGTCTCAAGCTTTGGTGGGGATGTGTCAGCATTGTGGAAGGATGAATAGTGGTAGGCCTTGTTTCAAGCTGACGGGTGTCTGTTTCAACTGTGGTCAAATGGGGGACAAAGCCAAGGAATGCCCGTAGCCACCAAAGGTTCGTGCTCTAAAGCCAGTGGTGCAAGGAAAGGCCTTTTCAGTATCGACAAGTGAGGCCAAAGCATCAGACAATGTGGTGGAAGGTATACTCCCTATTTGTGATATTGCTTGTTCAGTACTCTTTGAATCTGGGTCCATGCACTTGTTTATTTTTTCTAGTTTGGCTTGTCGTGTGGCACCCTCTCCCGTGACCCTTGATTTCTCTCTTGTTGTATCCACGCCCACGGGATCTTCTATTATGACCGATATCTCCTTGCCTGGATGCATTGTGGAGGTGAACGGGTTATCTTTTGTTGTTGATTTGATCCTGCTGGATATGTATGATTTCAATGTATTATTTGGCATGGATTGGTTGTCCAAGTATCGTGCAACTATTGACTGCTTCCACAAGAGGGTGAATTTTCAATCTCAGAATGTGAACCTTTTCACGATCAAGGAATTCGGAGAATGGAGCCATCTATTTTTATTTCAACTCTTCAGGCTCGCTATTTGTTGAAGAGCAGATGTGAACCGTATTTGGCTTACGCTAGCATGGTGGAAGTCAGAAGTTATCCGCAAGAGACATTCTGGTGGTGTGCGAGTTCGAAGATGTGTTTCCTAATAAGTTGTCTGCTCTATTGCCACATTGTGAAGTTAAGTTAAGGATTGATCTTGTGCCGGGATCGACACCTATATCAAGGACCCCCTATCGTATGACCTCTATTGAGCTGAAGGAGTGAAACAACAGTTGAAGGATCTACTTGATATGGGATTTATTAGACCCAGTGTCCCGCCATGGGGTGCTCCTATAAGTTCCCAATCCCAAAATATGATAAATACAGAGTAACTAAGTCGATAATACATATGATTAGGCTTAAGAGTAAGAAAAAAATAGGTACCAAAGCAAAAAAAGGAGCAAATTAGAAGAAAATGGGATCGAGGCGCAAATCTACAAAAAGAACCGATCGAGGCTCACCTAAGGCAAGGTGGGAGCGGGAGAGGGTTACGAGGGTGGCACTCGATGAACGCTAGTCATGGGGGCAGCACGTGATCCTTCTTTCCTTCATTTAAATATGGGATTTGACGAGAGAGAGGTAGTAGAATGACGAGCAGCACGAAGAGGAGAAGGAGGAAGGAGAGAATAGAGAAGGAAAAAGGGAGAAATCCACCGTTCTGATCCGACCTAAGTAAATATAATAGTAGAGCAGGCTAAGGCAAGTGTACTTCGAACGTTATTTACCATTTTTATGGTGTTTTAATATCTTAGATATTGTGTTTATACTTTAAATCCATTTTTTTTCATCTTTACAATAAATAAAGCATATTTCTCATAATTACTCGGACAAATTTTCTGTTTACTTGTATGTACAACTGAATATACCTTTGATTTCATGTATAAATGTGTATTTGGTGTTTGTTTTGCGTTCGAAAGGTTTATGTGAAACCCTAGGTACGAAATTGAGAGATTTCATGCTTTAAATTCATGAGTTTGACCTATAAGAGTTGATTTGTAGAAGAGTATTGCCAATGTTATGTTTTGTAACTGAAAATTTTACATGAAACTGTACTGTTGAGTTATTGAGAAATTCTGAAGCAACTTGAAGGGTTAAATATATAATTTTGACTAATTTTTTAAAGTATAATGAATTATAAGATAAGAAATTAAAGGAAAAATATTTTTGATTCTATTAATTAGGACCTAGAAATGATATACAGTCACGTCAGGTTCTCTGGCATGCCTTAGGACGTTATGGTCGTAATCGAGGATAACTCTGTCCATAGAGTTATATGTAATCTGCCCTTCCTCAGGGTATTAGTCTAGAGGGTAGAGTTTCAAATGATTCACTGACCTTCGGGAGGTATTGGTACATTACCCACCGTCCTTCGGGGGGTATTAGTATATAATCCCATGAGAAAGGATTCCTATTACTGGCGTTGGATTATGTGGAGTGAGTACAATCTATCCTCGATTACTCACCCCCTCGACTACTAGTGTGGTCCTCTTGATAGTAAAAAAAATTTCTAGAATTTATAGAATTAATACTGTTTTCTGATTTCTGAAACACGTTTCACTGATTTTTTTATTTTCAAAGCACAATTATTCTGATTCATGATTCCCGATGCATGTATAGAATGGATTTCCCTTATTTCCATGCTTTCATATTTTCCTGATTTCTGCTTTTTCCTGTTTCCTTATATATATCTGTTCTTTAATATTCCCATGAATTTACCTAACTATACATATGTTCTATAAATGTTTTCATGATCACTGCTTTATTGCGTTTATGCTTTATATGTCATGATACCCATTTTACTGCATTATGTTATGTATGAAAGTATTATATTCTGTATGTTTTGGTACCTTGCTAGGTTTTGGCTCACTATTTTATTTTTTTCCTCCAGATGAGACAGTTGAATTAGTGTCAGATGAGAAGGAATAGTTAAAGTCTAGCCTAATGACCTTTGGAAGACTTGAAGTATTTTGGAGATCAGGGAAAGAGACAGATGAAATGTATACGGATCTTGTATATGAAATGTATGCAATGCATGTGATGAAATTGGGATTTATGCTTCTGTAGGTATATAGTTCAACTTTCCCTATTTATTTTCTAATTTTGTATAGGTACTAGATGACATCTCTCATATGGATTCTAGTATAGTAGTTAGGAATGTGAATATAAGCCATAGATGGCATTTGTGGTCCTATGTACATGTGTTGTAGGGTAAATTATGATAGTTGAATAGTTGCATGCTTGTACAGGTTGCATAATTGGTTTTGGTCTAGTTAGTGGATATGATTGATTAATTAAAGCCATGGGAGAAGACATGGCATCTGATGATCATGTGTATGAACTGTAAATAGGTGTCAAGATTTAGATTTGTGTCCCTACAGGTTATGAACAGGTTGTTTGTATTCGGTTTAGCTCAATTTTAGGAAAAATGTTGTCCATTTTTTTAGAACTTTAAGTTGTTATTTGGGCTCTAGTTTCTGTATCTGTAATGATGGAATTATCTTAGGACAAAAAATAATATGTTCCGTCGTAGCTTCAGTCTTGTTTGTTAAGAAGAAGGATGGGACCTTGAGACTGTGCATAGACTATCACGAGCTGAACAAAATCACGATCAAGAACAAATATCTATTGCCATGGATTGATGATCTCTTTGATCAGTTGCAGGGGACCTGAGTGTTCTCTAAGATTGATCTGCAGTCGGGATATCATCAGCTTCGCATCAAGAAGGAAGATGTAGTGAAGATAGCTTTTCGGACGAGGTATAGTCGTAATAAATTTCTTATAATGTCATTTGGATTGACCAACTCTCCAGCCGTACTTGGATAAGTTTGTGGTGGTTTTATCGATGATATCCTTATTTATTTAGGGGATGTTGTGGAGCACGAGGGGTATTTGAGAATTGTGCTTCAGACCCTCCGAGAGCATCAGTTGTTCGTGAAGTTAAGGAAGTGTGAGTTTCGGCTCAATGAGGTAGTATTCTTGGGCCATGTCATTTCGAATGAAAGTGTCTCAGTGGATCTGAAGAAAGTTGAGGTGGTGATTAGTTGGAGTCAGCCTACGACCGTATCGGAGATCCACAGCTTTTTCGGAATGGCGGGTTATTACCATCGATTTGTGGAAAATTTCTCTCAGATCACCTTACCTCTCACCCGTCTAACGAAGAAGGAAGTGACCTTTGATTGGACTGAGGAGTGTGACCAAAGCTTCCAAGAGCTAAAGGATCTGTTGATGTCTGCCTCGATTATGACTCTTCCAGATTGTTCTGGTGGGTTCAATGTATATTGTGATGCCTCTAAGGTGGGGCTCAGCTGTGTGTTTATGCAGCATGGGAAGGTAGTTGCTTACGGGTCTCGGCAGCTGAAGATCCACAAGAGGAACTACCCGACCCACGATTTGAAGTCAGCCGCCATGGTTTTTGCGTTAAAGATCTAGAGACAATACTTGTATGGCGAGAAGTTTCTTGTGTATTTCGATCATAAGAGCCACAAGTAGTTATTCTCGCAGAAGGAGCTGAATATGAGGCAGCGGTAATGGATCCAGTTCCTCAAGGATTATGATTGCGAGATCCAGTATCGACTGGGGAAAGCAACTGTGGTCGCGGAAGCACTAAGTCGTCAAACTTGTTCGGTGGTGACGTTGCAGATTAAACAGATGGTGCTGATGGAGTGTTTGAAGGCTTACCACATCCAACGCTATGTCAAGGGCAACCAGAAGATGCTATCCATTTTGCAGGTGCAGCCCAAGATCCTCCAAAGGAACAAGGAAGGGCAAGTGAATGATCCATTTCTAATGGACAATGCTGGGGACCTTGGTAAAGACTCTCGAGTTGATTTTAATGTGCATGCAGATGTCATTCTGAGTTTTTGGGAGCGGCTATGTGTACAAGATGAGAGGGACCTGAAGGAAGAAATCATGAAGGTGGCCCATAGAACTCGGTACATGATTTACCCCGGAATAAACAAAATGTACCGGGACTTGAGAAAAATGTTCTGGTGGAGAAATATTCGAAGAGAGATTATTGCCTTTGTGGGCCAATGTTTTGTTTATTAGTAGTTGAAGGTTGAGAGGTGGAAACCTTCTAGACTATTGAAACCCTTGCCTATCTCCAATTGGAAGTGGGAGAACATTTCAATGGATTTTGTGTCTGGATTGCCGAGGACTCCAAGGAATCATGATGTGATCTAGGTCATTGTGGATATGCTGACAAAATCTACCAATTTTCTTGCGATTTTGACTACATAATCCCAAGATCATCTGACACGGCTGTACATCAGCAAGATCGTTATGTTATATGGGGTGATAGCATCCATTGTGTCTGATCGTGATCCACGATTCATCTCAAAATTTTGGGAGAGCTTACATTCTGAATTAAGGACGAATCTGAAATTTAGTACGGCTTACCAGCCTCAGACCGATGGCCAATCTGAGCGGACAATTCAGATATTAGAAGATATGCTTAGAGCATCGGTGTTAGAGATGAGAGGGAATTGGAATGATCATTTGGTGTTGGCCAAGTTTGCTTACAATAACAGCTTCCAGGCAAGCGTTGGCATGGCTCCGTTTGAGGCACTTTATGGTAGGAAGTGCCGATCTCCCATCCATTGGGAAGAGACGGGGAATAGGCGGTATCTGGGCCCCGATGTGATCCGATAAACATCAGAAAAGATCGTGGTGGTCTTTGAGAAACTAAAAATTTGCCAGAGTCAGCGAAAGAGTTATGCCGATCGAAGAAGGTTCAAGCTTAAATTCGAGGTCAGTGACTTTATCTTCCTCAAAGTGTCGCCATGGAAGGGAGTTTCTAGATTTGGTGTCAACGGGAAGTTGAAACAACGATTCATTGGGCCTTTTGAGATCCTCGAGAGAGTTGATGAAGTGGCATATCATTTGGCATTGTCACCAAGCTTAGCCGAGGTACACTGCGTCTTCTATGTTTCCATGTTGAGGAAGTACGTTTGCAATCAAACACATGTGGTTGATTTGTGTTCCTTTGCTATCAATGAGGATTTATCGTATGTGGAAGAGCCGATGGAGATTCTAGATCGTACGGACCAAGTTCTGATCTCAAAGACGATCCCCCTCGTGAAGGTTTCATGGAGGAATCATTCCTGCGAGGAGGCGACATGGGAAAGAGAAGAAGAAATCCGGGAAAAGTATCCCCACTTATTTTGAGGTACGTAGGTTTATTTTAAATCCTAGAATTCATTAAATTTTGTGGACAAAATTTATATAAGTGGGGAGAGATGTGAGGTCCCGGTTCCAAAATGTCATAACTAGTAAATAATTAAAATGATAATAATCAAAATTAGGCCTAAATGTGGGTAGAATTAAGACCGGAAGATAAACGAAGGGGAAAGGGCCGTGTGCTCAATGTGCGCCTGAGGCACCAACTCGAGCACAAATCTGTGCATGCATCACCCAAGCGATGTTCGAGGCAGGGCAGAGATGCAAGGTTGTGAGGAGCCACCGCCCGATGTGTGCCCGAGGTGCCAACCGGGGAATAATTTTGCGAAAGTGGGCACTCGATGGTCGCTTAATGAGCGCTCGAGACGCGGTAGTGGCAGAATGCCACCGTCCGATTAGCACTCAACTGGCACTCGAGCGCCAGTCAGGGTATAAAATCCCGCAAGGGTTTCATTTCAGGCATTTTTCTGGCTTTTTATGGGAAAGAGAGAGAGAGAGGCGACCTAGAGAGAGAAAGGTGGAGATCGATGCCGTAAAGTCCGAATCCATCCGAGAGCTAGTTATAAATGTTATAAATCGGGTTGAGGCAAGTGTAATTCCACCCTCCACTTTCTCATTTCATTTATTATATGTTCTCCATCGGGTATTTTAGCTCCGGTATCCACCCATATCATGGAAAATATGGAACCCATGACCCTAGTGTATATTAATTATCGTTTAGTACTCGTATATCCTCCCAAATGGCCAGGTTTGGCTTCCCCAAACCCTAACATGTGCCAATTTGGGGTTTTCTCCCTTCCCATCAATATTTATACAAATTATCCCCAAAATATGAATCACCACATCCCAATTATGTATATATATTGACTGGACGTCCGATCTCACAAGTTTTGACCCTTTTTTGGCGTCCGGAAGCTCTAAAAGTGGCCCTGACACTGTTCACCCATGAGTAAACGGGAAATTTTGCATGCTTCGACCCCATTTAATCGTTATGAAATTATGTCAAGATATTTATATCTAATTGTAAGCCCCGAAAAATATGTGCTTGCACCGGTTTGTAAAGAAGTGTGTTTCAGAGTCCCCCAAAGTGATAATTGGAAAATGTGGTAAGGAATTCTAATCCTTCCTATACACTGTAATATCTATGCACCCAAATGGATTTGTGAAAAGGCTTAAGTTCAAAGGGATGAGAATAATCAGATATGTAATCGGAGGAAAGAACACAATGTGAAATGTGATTGAATCGTTCTCCTAGATGGAGACATATGAATGGAAATATGGTGGATCTTTCCTCAAATGAATAAGAAACCATGAAACTAGGACCATGGAATGTGATGCGAAAGTAATATCCCTTGGCAAGCCATTTAAATCATGGTAGAATTTCAAGGATTAACTTGGTCGTGTATGCTAGCTTCTTACTGGAGCGGGTGGTGTCTGTGGCACGCCCTAGGATATTACTGTGGAAGAACGATGACTGCCCTAGTACCCGGGGGATATGGGGCGTATCGTTATTGGCCCATCTACAGACATGTTATGTAGATGACCCCCCGACTGAGTCTAAGAATAAGCCCTCACGGCCTTAGATCATGTGGAGTATCATGATCATTTTCTCGTCCTCCCGCACCTTTAATTAGTAAGGCTTATTGACCCTATTCTACAAAAATGAAGAATCATGCAAATTATATACAAAGAGAAGTAAATTGTATTTCTAGTATAATTGATCATGTTCCTGTTCATGCATCTCTCTTATGAATTATGTCTCCTCCCCTGCCAATCTTCATTATATTGCTTATCATCTTGATTTATGATGCACTTACTTTCCAGATGAGCAAGCCCTTATGCCCGACGAGACCGATTAGGCTGTGAGTGGTACATAAGAAGCTGAGTTAGATTAAAAGGCTTTTGAGGACTTAATTTTGTTATTTTTTATAAGCATGGATGTTGTATAATTATTGGTTCTTGTGGTCATTTATGCATATATTTGTTGATGATGATGGATGTATGATTTTGTTTCCTCTGTGTTTGATGGACATAGGAGCTTCCGCAGGTTATTATGGTTGTATTGGTTCCTAGTTGGTATCTTTTCAGAGCCGACGTTGTATCGGATATATGACGTCGCTGCCACCTGTGAGTCATTGTGGCGAATAGGATCCTGTGTGCATGTTATATGTATTTTGTGGCTGTCTATACTGAATTTGTACAGGTTTGGATTTGGAGGATGTCCATTTTATAGATGGCACTCTACCGGATTTTTCGGTAGAATTTTTGGTCCGTCACAATTGGGCGCGGTCTAAAATAAATTGGTCCAATTTAAGTCTGAATCAAGGCCTAAACCTCAGCAGCTTAAGCGAGAAAGTATGAAACAGATTAGGACAATTGAATAATAATTCTCGAGGGTATTAACTAGAATTTTAAATCTTAGCAATTGATTATCAAAAATCGAAGGATAATGATAAGTTAGTAAATAACCTGATCCAAAAACGGCTGAAACAACTTTACAATTAATAGTGAAACAGTTTCCTTATTAAATTTTAACGGCTACTACACACCAAAAATAATATCTCCCAACAGTTGTCTTAAAATGCCTCTTGACACAGACAATGATTTTAAAGGTTAACTAGATAGATAAGAACTCTGACTATAAATATAATTCCTCTTAAACCAAAAGGGGTTGAAATCCAAAAAGGAAATGTCCAAAAATAGAAAAAGACACTCAAGTAATCGAGTGCACTCAAATGAAGTAAAGTCCTCCCAATTTATATTCATCCCCATCATCTTTTCATCTCAGCGCTTACTTTCCTTCTGTATCTTTCAATTCAAAGAGAAAATTTACTAACTTAAGTATCAGAGGATATATCAGGGTGTGAGTCTTGTATATCGCTTACGTCTCATTTGATTTGTTGTAATGCGTAAGATAAGAGATTACAAAAACAAAGATGGACCCGGCTCATCTTTAGGAGGAAAATCCCGACTCCCTAATTCATGTTATATTTTGGATCATTGAGACGTATTATTGGTGTTGTTCTTGGGAAGAGGGGTTATGCTGCTTGTTCTCATCATCGATAAAAATCAAACCACATTGGGCAATCATGGTGAACACTAAGGCTCAGTCAAGTTTACCCCCTAAGGATATCATCTCCCATGATGATGACTTGACAATGGGTAGCCAAGGGATGTTTGTCAACAGACGAATGTAAACATTGAGGTATTGGCAGCCCAGGCTGACTCCATGTTGAAGATACTAAAGTCTCTCTCGGACAAGGTGGAGGGACACCCACTGAGGACTTCACCCCACAATTCTCAAGCCTCCACTTCCAAAAGGAGGAATCGGGGGAAAAGGCACATCTTTAAGTTGATGCCATAATAACCTAGAGCATTTGAGGCTCGAGGACCCTCAATCGAAATGATCCCATCCTAACTCAAAGGTCAACTTTGAAATTAGGGAGGTGAGTTTGGAGTGGCAAAATCCACGCTGCCCATGAGACACAGGGAGACCTTCAACATGAGACGAGGCTTCATACAGTAGCCTTTCAAGAAACATTCCAAGCCGGTAGGCCACCTACATGTTAGCCAATCACTCAGAGTTGAGGGTATTTTTCAATATGATGAGGATTGCATCCACATCTGAGGTGGAGGAAAGGACCAAAAAGATTGAGCAACAATTATTTCGAGGAAGCACAGCCGAATACTCTACTGATTGGGTAGATCTTCATTTACCAAGGAGAACAGGATGCCTTGGATTCCTCTCAAGTTCAAGATGCCGATCTTGGAACCTTATGAAAAAAAATCTAATATAATGGATCACTTTCGAACCTTGTTTGGGTTCCAGGCCTAGAAGACCCTACTTTATTCCTTTTCTTTTCATTAACCCTTAAAGGGGATGTCTGAATTTAGTTTTATTGGTTGGCACCAAATTAAATCTGATCTTTTCAAGAATTGGTTAACAAATTCTTATTACAATTTGCCTCCAGTAGAATGGAGGAAAAGTAGTCGTAGCATCTTATCTGAACTCGACAAGGTCCAAATGAAAGTCTGAAGTACTTCTTTTCTCAACTCAATATGGAAGCGTGAGCAATCTCAAGCTTACCGACAATATAAAATTAAATTCCTTCCTGGCTACTATACAATCAGAAAAATTTTTAAATATTTTGCTTAATAGAAGCCCAAGACATTCCTTGAGACAAAAAATTATAACCCAAGCATATATTGCCACCAACGAGGCTAATGAAGCAAAAAGGCCAAAGTGGACAAATTACCACTTCGGATCAACAAGTGGTAAGAAGAGAAACAATGATAACTCCTCCACCAAAGATTTTAGGAAGTAATAGAGGACAGCTTCGGGTGTTAGAAGGAAGTACAAACTATTAAACTTTACCCCTCTAAATGATACTTGGACAAACATTCTAATACAAATTAGGAACAAGAAGTTTCTAAAATGGCCAACGTCACTGAAAACCCAGAGGGAAAAGATTAGTCATAATACTACTTCAACTTTCGATCTCCAAGTGACAGCACCAAAGATTACAAAACTCTATAGAAAGAAATTAAGGCCCTCATTTAGAGAGGGTACCTCAATAAGTACAAAGAGCACCCAGGATATGCTCTTGACAACATCTGCAATGATGGTGCAAAGTAACATGAGAAACCCCATAATCGGGTGCCGATGGGAGTAATGAACATGATTTCTACAAGGCTTCCCAAAAATAAAGTTGCAGACTTTCTCAAGGAGACTTCTAATGGCAAGAGATAGAAGTTAAGCATGGGAAATGATGTTATTAATTTTAGTGACAATGACATGACTCCTGTAATAATTCCACATTCCAATTTTCTTGTTGTATTTACGCTCGTTTCATATGGTACCATCGATTATCAATCAAAATGTGTGACTGAAAAGATTATTTTTTATACCTTCCATCAATGACAATACAAAACTGAAGCCCAAAGTAACATTTTAAAATTCTAAGTAACAATACAGATTTTGAGATTTTGAGGTTGTTAATTGTTAGGATCTTGAGGTCTTGAGTAACAATCTGAAACTGTATTGAATCTATGGTGACTGCTTTAGTTAGAATTTCTAGCTTTGTGGTGAATTGAGAATCAATCGGGAGATCGAAGGGGAATATGTATTCCTAAAAATGTCGGTTTGATTACAAACCAACAAAATGAGGAGAATGTAGAGTACCATACCTTGGAAGTTTGATTTTGATTCAAGGTTCATGTTAGAATCTTAATTGTAATTGATAAAAGAATCAAATATTGGGTCGAATGTGTTGTGA
>JAOVVI020001497.1:2179-24148 GCA_028571085.2 Nepenthes alata
ATCCTCATAAAATAGTCTTAATTAAGTCGTGAAGCTTAAGATGACCTCAAACAAACTTCAACAAATAATTTCAAGTCAAACCTTAAATAAATTTGATTTATCAACTCTAGTCATATACCAAATGATTGGTGTTTTGTAACAACTAATTAGCATTGACTAGCTAAAACGTAGACATTCAATTAGAAAAAAAAAAATGATAGCATTTTCTATGAAAAACGTGAAAATGACACACTGAAAAAGGACAAGAGAAATGAAAAATAGAAAACACAAAACAACTAAATGTTAGAGAACGTATCCTGAACTCAGATCATGCAGGGAAAGAAGTAATTTCAAGGATGCAGAGGAAACAAACCTTCTCTTTGCTTCTGCTCAAGCTCTTCCCTCTCCAGGCGCAATTTCTCTGGATCCTGCTTTTCAACCTGAATGATCGAGTTATAGAATATCAAATATAGCAAGTTAAAAAAAAAAAAGGAGTACACTGGCAAAAAGGAGTAAAGTTATGGTCCTCCTAGTAGAAAGACTCTTAAATCCACCCAATGTTTAGGATTAAAAGTTTAATTAGATAAATTGAGAAGATTGTATCAAATTATTTATTAACCCAACTTCTAATTCTCGCCATTAAATATGAATAGGAGCCTCCCAACTGGGAAGACAACAACAACTCTCAGCTAAAAGATAATTGCAGAACAAAATCATTACACCTTTTCAAGAGTCTTCACTTGTGCTTTGAGAATAGTGTCAGCAAAACGGCTCCTTAATAAAGCTGCACGGTAAAGCTTCTCCGGGGAGACTTGCTTCTCAGATGGAGCACCCTCCCCTAAAATGTTACAGCTTTGAGTAAGACTGCTGCTAAAAAGGTAACAGCAGAGAAGTTCTCTTCATGACATTTTTTTCAATCTTACCCTCTCTATGACCATTCATATTTTGCTTAGCTTGTCTCAAGCAGTTAGATTCTGTACAACACAGCATACCTAGGCTTCAGAACATAGAGACTAGAATTCCTCAAGGAAAAACAGAAAAAAAACGGCATGGCAAAGCGCACAAGGTTTCCACATCATGATGTCTCGGAATGTTCAAGTGCCACTAAAAACACCATTACATATGGCATCATGGAGGAAAATATTGGTAACGGTATCAGTGGTATTGAATGCAATATTGGGAAATATCAAATGTATAACCTGATAGGGCAACATAAATATGATTTCATTACGATATCGAAAAATATGGATATGGTGGCCTGATATAGATATTTCATCCATGAATGCCACTAAAGGGGAAACAAACACCATCACAGGTTCTCATTGCATGTATCTTTTGCTTACTTAATTTTCATCTTTGTCAAGAACAGCATACATTAAGAGTTAAACACTGATGATTTTGACCAATGACGTACAAATTCTGGTTAAACACTATCACAAATGCCATTAAACAAACACCATTTCAAGTTCTCCTTTCATAAATCAATTTACTAGCATCTCTTCCTGAAGCTTTACACAATAGGGGATGAGAGAAGGGTTTTACACCATGAAAGTAGTTGAAACCAGACACATGAAGCCATTAGTACAAAAGGAACGGATCCTTGATTATCAATGAACCATAAAAAGAACAAAAATATATATATAAAAAGGCATTATTACTGAGCAGACTATTGAGAGTTAAATTACTCACCAATTCTTCCCACTCCTTGACCAGCAAGGTTAGTTGGATTTTGGTCCAAACTGGTTTCAGCACAAATGGTCTCCTACCAACAGTTACAAGAAAATAAATCACAATAGCCTACTGCACCAAAAGTGTAGATGGGGATGAGAGATCAGGTCCACTTTATTGGGACCAACATTAATCAAGATCATAAATGAAAATATCGGTATCGGACATGTCGGACAACACATATTAGTATTGACTATATTAGAAGAAACAAAATTCTGAAAATCGTAAGGTAACAGGGTTGTATCGACCGATATATTGCAATATTATTACGATATCGGGAAATATCGAGATCGTCAGTCCCATAGTGACATATATTATCCAATATTATAAATATCAGTTAATATTTACATCAGTGATCATGATTCAATAAAAGAAAAGCACCTTGAAACTCTTCATAGGAGACAAAGCTTTAACACCATCACATTCACTACCAGAGAAACTGCCAGAATCTAAATCTGAATCTGAATCAAATAGGAAATGAACACCAAAGTTAATAAATTCTCCTTTTTTTAGCTGAATGCAAAAGTAAATGAACATAGCACATACCAACTGATCTGAAAAAAATGAGAAAAAAACATTGAAATTAAATTGGCCAGAAGCCATCTCAACCACAAGTCAATGCAGCAATCATGTCAACTATAAATTTATCTTAGCTCTACTGCCTTACAGAAATTAAAATCAACCCCTCAATGTTAAAAAGCACATTTTATCAGTTTGAAGCTCAGGCTATCATCAACTCAAATTTCTTGATATGTTTTTATCCCAAGAAAGGTAACACCAATAAATGGCGAAAATCTATTTTTTTTTGTTTTGCATGCTAACATATAAAGACTCACCAGCTTTGCACTTTTTTATGAATGTTCTTTGGATTTTGCAGGAGCAGGGGAGGTCCACAAACCATAAGCTCTAAATGACTAAGGAGAATCCTATGCTCACCAGAAGAAAAAAGCATTTTCCATCAAGAACACCAGCATGCAATGATAAATATCAGCCCACAAGCATTTTTTTTTTTTTCTTTTATTTAACAGTCCTAATGATTTCACTCATGAGATGATGAGGGGCCACATTGCATACACAAATATTACTAATAGTTCCAGTATGGAAAAAGATAATGAAGGCTAATAACTCAACTCACGAAAATAGAACTGATGGAGAATGAATATCATGGCACGAAGATCAAAGATGCTTTCTTTAATTTCTTGCAGATCATTTCATTACATTTTGGGATTATTTTGGCACTTTTGAAATTAATATATTATCTATGTTTTAACTGTGAGATTTTAATCTTTAATTATTAAGGACAGTCGAGTATCTTTGTTAGATAACCATTAGTTTTGATATATTTATATTATTGAGTTATTCCTTCTTCTGATTCCTTCTACTGTGTTGATTTCTGGCAACAACTTAGACGGACGGCAACAGAGAGATGACCCAGCAAGGCTTGTTGGCAGAATCTGGCACACAAGGTCATTTGCCACCATGCTAAGGCTCAAACCCGAGTGACTCACTGAGGGTTTGGTTAGATTGCAGTGAACTAAAAGCTGCAAATAGGCTCATTGGTCAGCCTGGGGATTCCAAAAGGACAGGTTCATAATGTCGGGTGGTTTGAGAAGATCACCACCAGTTAGGACTGCTGAGTTTGGTTCTGCGGGTCAGTAAATGCAGGGTTGTGTGGTTATGTGTAATAACTGATAACTGACAGTGTTATTGATGATGAATGGCAGCTGATGGAAGTAGTTGAAAATTGCTTTGATATGAGTTTGAAGTTCGATATTTCAATTCTGATGTCAAATTGGCAGACAGCTAAGGGAAAACGTAAAGAGAGGAAATCAAGGAAAAAGGAAGAACAGCAGTGGAGAAGGGAGATTTTATTCTTGGTGAAATGGTTTACTTGAAATTCAACACCCTTTGTTTTATTCTTTTTTTTTTTTTCTATGGAACTAACTAGGATGAATGAATTTTCAGTCATAAAAAATTGGTGCACCTACACAAGCACTAGAACCAAAACTAAACTAGAGGAAAGGAATTACAACATTCTAATCAAAAAGAAAACTTCACAAGCAAATCGTTAAAGCCCTCCATTCTCCTACCATCCTTTCCTTCCTCCTTTGCTCACCTTCTCCAAAACAAGCTCTAGGGTGGTTCTGTGAAATTTTATATGAAGGTAAAGGTTGTTCTGTGAAGATGGACCTATGAAATTCTCTAATTTTAAATAGTGAACACAATCCTGAACCAAAACCAAGACTCTAGCAGAAGGCTTTACCATTTCAGTTTCCTAACTAACCAACGGTGACAAACTAGATATGAATTTCATGACACATTTACACGTAAACAACACTTCAAAGAAGATGCTTTCTCTCTTAGCACGCCAAAAGTTGAATTTCTAAGTGTTGTCCAAGTAAAGATAACTACTTCTAGCAAAGCAACATCTCCAAACAAGTCCACTATATAACCAGTTAGAAATATCTTTTTCTCATCAGTGTTTATACAGAATCCAACATAAATGTCAGTGGCATTGACCAACTGCAACCAAGATTATATTGGATCCAAAGTTAGGAGAGCTAATATTTGGGCAGTCAAGGATGAATAAATGTCACCTCAGAGTCACCCTGTATAAAGTTCCCAGCCATATTGTACATTGCCAAATTGTATTAGAAATAAGATGACAGCTTAGCAACAGATGGACAAAGGAGTGCATACAAACTAGCTCAGCAAGGAAACCCAATAAACATCGGAGAACAAATAGTGAAGACCCTGGATGAAAATATTGATATCGGTATCGGTCACAACCATATCGATATTGGACATATTGGACATTACACATCAGTATTGAATATATCAAAAGGAAAAACATTTCTGAGAATTATAAGCTGCTAAGGCCATATCAAACGATATATCACTAATTCAGCACCTATTATGATATTGTCTCAATATTAAGAAATATACAGATGTATATCGGCCAATATTTGCATTCAAAGATGGAAGATGGAAAGGAGGAATTTTTAGGACTTCAATCAAGTGACTTCACCTTGCAAAATACCTCGGGAGGCTTTTTTTCTCAAAAACATCCTTTCCTAATAGAACAACTACAAAATCATGCCCTACTCCAGATCAAGATGACACATCTACCCATGTTCAATAGATGACAATGGTTTAATATAGGTTTGCGGTATCAATGGTCTAGCCAAATTTATTTTCTTTTCTTTTTTTAATATATAGTCCATTTCTCCTTCAATTCTAAGAGAGCAGGCCCACCCACCAAAACCATTGAATTAGCCTAGCTAAAGCACTTTTCACTATAAATATGGCCAGCGACAATCAAAGGCATCTATTGTTGCAAAATGTCTACACAATGACCAATCTACCAATGCATCTTACAACGATAATAACAAAGATGGTGGCAACAACAAGAAAACAACAACTATAACCACAACTACAACAAACAGATTTACATATGAACACTGATAACAACTAAATATTGGTTTTTGGTCATTCAACTTGATCCAGATCCTCTCGTTGAATAAGAAAGCTATCAAATCCTTTTTCATTCCCTTTAGTTATATCTTTTCGAGTCCAACTACCACTAATACTCATGCTTCTAATCTTATCAAACATGTCTATATATGATTGCCACAAACCTTAGAGATTACGAAATATGAATGATTGATTGTGATAAAAACACATCTCTAAGCAATGCAAGCAAATTGATGCTTCCATGTGCAAAACTCCAAAATCAATTCTGGAGGTAACCAACAGAGAGTCAATGCCGGACCCACCACTTGATGATGAGCCTGATCCACTGCTAGAACTGCTAGAATTATTGTTCTTATGGGCTGAATCCCTTTCTATCTCTGATGGGGGGAAGCTTGAAACTGGATGATCATGGCCACAAATGTCTACTACCTCATTGACAGGATCCTTGCCTGAAGACATATAATAATCATTGACCGATACTGAAGACAAAGAAATGTGTCAATGAATCAATAGCCATATATCATTTTCTCTATGAGATCAGAAATAACCTTTGCAAGGCTGCATTGATGAATTGCTAAACCCTGACTCATTATGAAGCTACCATAGAGTGAAACAAATGAAGAAAGTCATATCCATTTGCATTCACATCATAATTAACCAATATACATCATATGGGCACACATATATGAACTGAGGAAGAGGGATGGGACTACCCCATGCAAATAAGTAAAAGATACCTCCATTTTGCAAGGCTCAAATTTTGCCTGGTTTTTGTCTTTTTGCAGCAAATAGTTATCCAGAAGCTTCCGCAACTTGAAGAGGGTATCATCTCCAAGTGCATCAATATCAATCTCTATCTCATCCTCACTGGGTTGATCAGCACCAGAACTATTTTCCTTTAAGAAATTAATGATGCTTTCTGGCAATTCAGCCAGTAAAGCCTCCAATTCCATGCTTAATTTGTGCTTCTCCTCATCTGTCATAATCCTCTTGATAGGGTCTGGCATCACTGCACAGCTTGGTTGAGTCACTTTGTTTTTCTTCAAAGGTGGAACTTTATCATTTGTTACATTCTCTATGTGGGCATCTATTCTTGAAGGCACCACCTGCAAATCAGCATTTGAACGAATCTTCTTCTCTATTGATCTCCATCTCACTTCAAAGAATTTGTTCAGAGTCTTAGCCATGAAGTAAAAATCGTTTCCAGGTGGATTGTAATTCATTGCGTTAGAGAAAGTAAGCCTCACATCTTCCGCAAAATCCAGAGGACTCAAATATTCACCTTTAGCTATCTTTCTTTTGATTGTGCCCAAATCGATGGGATGCTTAATTATCATGAAGTAATCTGGAATATTTAACTTTACTGCATCCACAGGTGCATTAAAGACCCAGCCGTACTGATGTGACATCAGCTTGTTTAGCAGATCCTCACATTGTTTGATCAACATAGCACTTGAAGTGCTTGCTGTTGCAACCTGTTCACTGATTCATCAAGTCCAGGAACACATCTCTTCATGCAAGGACCATAACAACTCGAAGAGGCATGTTTTTTCCCCAGTGTAGATTGTTCAAGTGCCCTCTGGGTACTCCCAAGTGCAGGCCTCTTCTGCCCATTACTGCAACTATGGATGTCACTGGCAGGTGATAACACCACTGCATTTGTGGTCAGTGAAGCACCTTTATTCTGCAAAACTCGGACTTGTTTCAGCTCCCTTTTCAGCCTCAGCTCCACATCTTTCCTTTCTGATTTTGACAACTTTGAAAGAGACAGAACTTTTGTAGGAATACCAAAGCAGTCATAACCATGCTCATTCAGATTTATACACTTTTTTTGTGGTATACATGAAACCTCTGATAGAGTTAGCTCTGTATCTAGTTGTCCAGAGGTTCCGAATCCTTCTGACTCAGCCATTGATTCCACAGCACGTCGGTAATCTGGAATAAATCCTCTGGAATTCCTTTTAGAGAACTTCTTTGATTTTACCATCATTTGTGTAAAAGTATTCAGCAAGCACCTTCTTGACTCCTTCTGTCTAGTATATACTACAGGAACAGTTGGTGCCATATGAGTGACTTTGACTGTCAGCACATATCACCTGCTACGGTCTTGCTAATAAGTCTTCCACTACCAATCTCCAAAAACCTAATTTCATAGATCCAATTCTCCACAGCAACCTGAAGCCCATCTGTTTGTATAATATCAAATTACCATAGTTTTCAGCAGTTCATCTATCTAAACTGTCAGGTTCTTTATATGTTTTCCACGCAATCAGCATTATGACTTAGATTCCCCAAAACCTAATGAATTGTAAGCTTTCCACGATGACCAATCAAGGGCGGAAAGGAAGCAAAGTTACCATTTTTAATCCATACAAATCAAGGTTGTAAAAATTAGGATCTATGAGGAATCTCGAGGATTGAATTGTATTGTAGGTTGAACAGAGCATAACTATTTAAATCATGTACTGCATTCTCTAAAACTTATAAGAGCATTTTTTTTTACTTTACCATCTATATTTTTCCCTTTTTTTACATAATCAACACCTTAATTTATTTATCCTTTCCAATTAGCCACCTTTGAAGTTTCAACGTGAAATTAACAAACCATTCCAACATTTAAAAATTTTTTTTCACATATCATGAAAAAAATGATATTTTAGTAAAATTCAGCCCAATGCATAAGTCTTTCCGCATTGCAGCACTAAAGAGGGTTAGATGTAAGTGTCCTCTATATATGGGTTATAATAACTCAATAGAAACATAATGCATCCACCTCTAAATAATATATATATATTCTAAGAGCTTTGCAATAGAGTAACAATCATGTCACTTCGACATTAGCATAGACAGATATGATGGATTTCAAACTTTCATCTTGTTTTCCCATGTTTAACAGATTATTTGCTCTCGGCAACTTGATTATATTTGATTTCAGCAAACAATAACGAGGACTAAGTCAGCAAATAGGGATTGTTCTTCCACGCTGTCCCTTTAATAATATGAGTTGTCTTATACAGCAGCTAAGATTTATCTTAGAAAGATTCTAATTCCTTTTCTCAAAAAAAAAAAAAAGTTCCACCTTTTACGCTCACTTCACCTCCCACCCTCTTAACCCCGCCTTTTTAGACTCTTACAAGCCCCCACCCCCAACGCACTGCTGACCCCATTTCACTGGAAGCATATGCTGCCGCAGCCAACACTCCATGCAGAAAACTAACCCAAAACCACCTAATCTCAACGCCTAACTAACAAGAAACTTAAGAAGTACGCAAAGAGTTCATTCCCATTAAAAAAATGGAAACAGTCGTGCTTACATATTTCCTTTAACAGAAATCAAGCCATTGATTAATCTGCACCCAACCACATTCACTAAGCAAACTCAGCAATATTTCGTATCAAAGAAATTTTCTTTTTTTTTTTTTTACAATTTGGGCATTATGACTAAAAATTACGAATCAATGCAATAGTGAAATCCCAGTACAATTGCGAGTCAATAAAAGTGGGACAAACAGAGAGAACGATGTGCCTCCCCCTAATCAAATCAACAGGAAAAATCTAATTCATCAGCTTCTCTACACTCCAAAAAAGCATAAACTGATCCATGAGTACCATATGATTTTCTAGGTAACCGTGAGAAAAAGAACCCAGACTAGGGCTTTGATCGTAAAAACGCTCAAAAAAACACAAAAATGCATCTGGAATTGTGACTCACTGGAAAGGGTCTCCGACCGGCTTAGTGGCGACTCTCCGACGGTGCAATGTGAAATTTATCGATAACAATTTATAGTTTGACTTCTGCTGCCCGATACCTAAAAATTTTGATGGATGAACATTACTGCCCAAAGGAGGGAGAAAGTGATACATAGATATGAGAGAGTAGAATAGTAGATGGAAGAGAGAAGAACGCAAAGAGAAGGACCGAGGGAAAGAGGGTGCAGACTGCATAGGCCGGGCGCAGTGCCGGTGGAGAAACGCAGATGAAGGAACAAGAGAGCGAGAGATAGAGAGAACACTGTTGATTTAGAAGACGAGGCGCGATGATGCGTTCACGGTTAAAACGCGCTCCAGAAGCAGTTTTTTGCAGAATTTCAAGTGAAAAATAAACCTATGCCCACATTTATGAATGCAAATATCAAAGTAATAAATTAACAAACAAATTAAATCTAAATTGGGTAAGATAGATAGAAAATATACAAATATTATAATTATTAAAATCTAGATAAAAATTATACATATTATTCCATTTTATATATTTTAGATAACATCCATGATAACAAAATGTTTTTCACAAGTCCCGTGTGATTGTTCTTATTAATTGCTTCTTCTTTATATATCTAAATTGCTAGATCTACGGATATTGACATATTTTGTGATACTATATTTTTAGATTTGATGCATCTCTAAATTCGAGTTGTTATACAGATTAGGGAGTTACTTAATCATCCGTGTCGAATCGAATTGAGACGGATTCGATCTCTATTATTTTGAACCCGAGTTCCACGCAACACTACAGACAAATAAGAAGTCAAAGGATTGGTGAGACCCACTTCCTAATTTATCCTTCAACGCTCAAATTAGAAACCTTCTTTAGCAGATAAAAATTTATAATAATATAAGAAAATACATAGATACACGTAAGTAGGGAAAAGTAACTGATATTTGAGGGCTTGGCTCCGGTGGCCGTGTTCAACGGAGAGTAGTTTCGAGATTGAGGGCTTGGCTCCGGTGGCCGTGTTCAACGGAGAGTAGTTTCGAGATGCACCCGACTGATGGGCATCTTAGATGTACGCTTAGTTGATGGACAGTTTAGAGATACGTCTGACTAATAGACGGTTTGAAAACACGCGTAATTGAGAGGTATATTAGAGATATGGAGGATTAAGATCCAGGGTGCACCCCACGAGGAGACAGCTTATAAGTCGGAGGGTAGGGCTCCTTGATGAATAGTGGGGCTCTTGGACGGAGGAGAGCAGGCCTCTCGAGTAAAGAGCGAGGCTCCTAGACGGAGAGTAGGCCTCCTAGATTGAAGGAAGGCCTCTAAGATGTAGGATGGCTCTTAGAAGGGGGATAGGCCTTCTAGAAGAAAAGAGGATAAACCTCCTTAAAGAAAGGAGGACCTCTTGAAATAAGGGCAGCCTATACTCATAGGATAGTGGCTGTGGATCTTGCTAAGCTATTTGGAGCCTCCTGAGTCCTCTCCAACTTGTTGGAACCAATTATAGCAACTACTTTTTATTGTATAATTTATGGAGTAGTACTGGCCTACCTGTACGATATAAAACCTTAAGTAGGATATCTTGAGAAGATGGACTAGGCTGAACTTACTGGCCTGTACTGTGGGCCCACTTAGTGGGCCTTCAAGGCCTTGCGTTGGATTTGGTTGCATCTTTGGTGGCTTGTCTATCTTTTATAATATGGACTTTAGGCCAATCCATGGTATTAGACTCATTAAGATTCAATTTATTATAATACAAAAATTATTCATATCATTTTGGATAAAAACATTAAGGTTACAAATTGTTAAGATAATCACTTAATTTTTCAGCCACTACTCACTTGTTGAAAATGGCTCTAATTAGGGGTTGAGAATGGTTTACACTCAATGTTCTTGTAAAATAAGAGCGGGTGGGCTTCATTCTAGTGAGAAGAATGACTAGAAAAAAGGGGGAGAGAATGAAGAATAAGTTTATAAGAATTTTAACACTTTGGTTCAAAAGAAATGAGAAGGAAATGAAAATGGTAAAAAAAAATGAAAAAAAATATTTTGTTTCTTTTCTTTAGATCTTGTAAAAAATCATATAGGAAAGAAAGTAAATTTTTAATAAAAATATTTTTGTTATTTGGTTATCAAATAAAAACTAAAAAGAAAAAAATGTACACCTTTGATATATTAATATGTTCATTTTAATTACTATTTTACATACTTATTTGAATTATTTTAATTTATTAATCTATAATCAAATGACCAATTACAAAAGGTTAGAGATTGAGAAAATAGTAGATGAGATGAGAGGAGAGGAGAGGAGAAGAAGACAGTAGATGAGAGAGTTTAGATGAGAGTTTGGATGGCTGATTGTAAGATGTAGGGTTTGGAGAAAGGTATTAATTTAGGTGAAAAATTAAATAAGAGACTCTATTCTTTTTTTTTTTTTTTTTTTGATTTTCTTCATGTTTTTAAATGGATAATG
This sequence comes from Nepenthes alata, assembly GCA_028571085.2. NCBI lineage: Eukaryota > Viridiplantae > Streptophyta > Magnoliopsida > Caryophyllales > Nepenthaceae > Nepenthes > Nepenthes alata. The sequence continues at coordinate 13,549 of JAOVVI020001497.1, forward strand.
ATTTTTCATAAAATACAATATTTTCATACACATTTTTTCCATTATCTTTTTTTTTCTAAATTTTTTTTATCTGACTTAAATATCAAAAAAAAATTGTATTTTCCTTTTTTTATTTTTTCTTTAAACCAAGCATAGCCTTAGCCTTTGATGGTGAAAATCAAGTAAAATTTTTCTAAAGCTGTTTAAAATTCACTGTTTCTTTTTTAGATATGGTACACCTTTTGTCATCGAACTGTCTTTTATTTGGTATAATTTCATTGACTCTTCAAATCTAGAGAGGTTCTTCTTTCAAGTTGGAAAGAAGTTTCATGAATAAAAGATCTATTAAGAAATTTAAAAATATTTAAATAATTATAATAATATAGATATAAGAAATATTTTATCACTTGTTTAAAGTCAATAAATTCAAGTAGTGTGCTTATATTCAGTCTCTAAGTTAACTATTTTTATTATAATAGATTCTTATAATTAGTAATTGGCAATTTAAAAGATTTTCTCATAATCGAATGTTTAAAATTTTTATTCATTATAATAGATTGTTATAATTAATAATTGACAATTTGAAAGATTTTCTCATAACCAAATATTTTAAAATTTTCATTTATCATCAATTATATTCAATAGTTTACCTTATTTAAATTATTTTATTCGCTTATAATCCTTAATAATTGAATATTAATGAATATCTAAATTTGTAATTTGTTTATTTTATTTGACTTATTTTTATTTTTAAATTTGTGCTTTTATATAGGAATACTAATTTGTCTCATTTAGATATTTGTGGGTCTAAACAACTGATATACCATATAACTTAAACAAACTATTTACAATATATTATAATGACAAATGAATTAGTCATAACTAAAACAAAAAATAAATAGATCTAAAAATATACTGCAAGATAATAAAAACATAATTGAAATTTGTTTAAATAATAGTTCACAAATTTGTTAGTGAAAGAAAATTTATATACTCCATTCCACTTAATAGATTTAAAACTTTGCAATTATTGTTACGTTTTAAAACTTAATAGGTCTAATAAATTATTATATATAATTTTTTTTAAATATATCAATGCATGACAAATCCAAATACATAGGACCCAATAAAATAAAACTCGTACAAGATCTCATCGATCACTGTTCGGATTATATATATATATGACCTGCTTAAACACGTCGTAAGAAAGTCTTCCAAACAAAATATCAACTCATATACATAACTTATAAAAATTCACCTATCATTACTATATAATCCAAAGGCTTATTCTTGGTTAATTATCAATATCCAAAATAAAACTCATAACAAACTCATTCAAATAATAAGAGAATACAACCAATGCTAACTAAATCATATGAACGTTAAGCTCATCAGGTCATGTGACACCGCATCCAATCTTGTCTAGCGCTTACAAAGGATTCTAACACTCTACGAATCTAAAAAGATGAAAACATGAAAATGTCAGCTAGAAGCTCAGTAAGTATCGACATAACATTCACAAAACAGTATATGCAAAATTGGAGAGAGAGTTCAAAATAAAATGCTAAAAGCAGACAACAAACGCAAATCCGATTATCCTTCATCACACCCAAAGCAAAAATACATATTAGAAGCCTCATTACACCCACATGACAAAAGCCACCGCATACCCACATACCAAAAAACAGAGTCCAAATTCGCATATCATAACAGTTTCGTTTTAAGCCAATAGTTCTAGGCCATTTCATAAAATTAACTATTAGCCCTGCTATATTTTAGACATGTAGCTCCTAGTCATCTCACATCATTGACTATCAATATGACTACATTTTAGGCCTACAACTCTCAACTATCTTACATCATTGACTATCAACCCAATTACATTTTAGGCCTATAACTCTCAACCAAATAATATTACTGGCTGTTAGTTTTGCTATATTTTAAGCATGTAACTCTTGACCATCTCTTATCATTGGATATCATCCCGACTATATTTTAGGCCTACAACTCTCGACCATCTTTTATCATTGATTATCACTCTGATTATATTTTAGCCTTGCAACTCTCAGCCATCAGATTTTATTGGCTCCATTAGCTCGACTACTTTTTAAACTTACAACTCTCGGCCAGCAAATTTTATTGGCTCCATTAACTCGATTACATTTAAGGCTTGCAACTCTCAACTAGTAATTTTTAATATTGGCCTCATTTTAAGCTTGTAACTCTAAACCATCATACATCGGCCCACTTGGGCCTCAGACCGCCATAGACTCACACATGCATCGACCTACCGAGTCTTAGACCCCGTCCATTATTCATACAATATATCTATATAAAATATGCATGCAGAATATATCAGATGTTAAAATAAATTAAAGATATGGTGAGAGGATATTTATCTCGATTTTATACCAAACAGATTAAAAGAAATGATGCTCAAAAGTACCAGAATCGGGCTTTCTCTCTCGTGTCGGCGTGTCCTTCCCTCTCTTCCTTTGTGGCTTCTTTTTGTTGCCGCGAGCTGCTTCCTTCCACGTCATCACCTCACCTGCAAGCCGCCTCTACCTCTGCCTCCTTTCTCAGCAGATCTAGCCTTCCCAGTGTTCTTTCTCCTCTCCGAGCGCCGTCGTTGACCTTTCCTCTCTCTCCTCTGCATTGCTTAACCACTGCCCACACCGACATCCTTCCTATACGATCGCCTCCCGCCATGTGCTATCGTCGCTCCCTTCTCCTCCTCTCCCCCTCCTCTCTTCCTTCTTTTTCCTCTACGCGAAACCCTCTCCTTCTCTTCTCTTCTCTCCTCTCTTTCCTTTTTCCCTGCTTCACTTTTGTCGATTCTCCTCTCTCTCCCCCTATTATATCTTTTTCTTTTTTTTCTTTTATTATTATATTATATTATATTTTTTATTTTCCTTTTGTTTCCTTTTATAATCCAATTGACATTCGAATGCCTACCCAACTAATCCGATTTTTTTTTTAAAATTTCATAATATAAATTAATCTCCATCACATCTAACTTACATAAAATAATAATTTTACCTAAAAAATTAAATGAAGATTCAAAAAATTACATTCTCCTATCTTTATAAAATTTCATCTTTAAAATTTACACACCTCATTCCTCAAACAAACAGGATTATTCTCCCGAACTTCATCTTCACGCTTCCAAGTCAAGTCTTCAACCAGAGGATTCCTTGAAAATATTATGGCCAATGGAATCATTTTATTCTTCAGCATTTAAACTTTTTTGTTAATCAAACCTCAACATAAAACACTTTTCATCGATCAATAACTACTCCGAACCGAACACATACAAAGGATCATTCACATATTCTGGCATACTAGTCATATAGGACATATAATGTCCATCCATCAAAATCAAAAGTAAAGTAAATTTATAGGCCGCCTCTTTGATCTATTGAAAACTTTGAAGATTCCAATGAACCTCAATTTCAATGAACCCTTCGACCCCAAAACTCAAAATTCCTCTCTTTAAGATACTTTTAGAAACATCCAACAGTTTACGTCGAGCCTCAAATTGGATTGTAAGTCTTGTCTCATATTTCAAACCTCAAATCAAATCTTGTAACTGATAGTTGCTTGCCTACACGATTTCGTTACGCCACTCTGATTAATTATTTGCCTTCAATCACAACCAGAAGTCTCAAAATTGAAGTGCCTTGCAATTTCCTGATCTCGATAAGGTGTCGAAGACCAATCTTGGGAATGACATCCTGATCAGAAAGTGATGAGTCAACTTTATCAATTTATCCATCATCATCCAAATTACAATAAAATTTCTTGCTGTTCGAGGCAGACCCGAAATAAAATCTCAAAGTTTCTTCTTCTGTTCAACTTCCTCCTTTCGCAATGAGATACACCTTGCCACGTAAGCCGCGATCTCATACTTCATATTTTGCCTACCTACCTAGACACACGATCAACTCACCATCGAACCTTCTCCACTCCGTTAGGTGGAGAATCTTCAATGTTTCCTTCAAATTTGGATCAATACAGCTCAATTATAGCTGTTGATAATGTCACATACTCCTGTGCATTCATCCAGTCATCTGAGACTTTGATGAGAGAGTCCTTAAAAAACACTCCTCCACTCAAACATGCAATGGAAAAATACTTTATATAATAGGCTCGAGGTTACCTGCTCAATCATGTCCAACTTCATGACAGCTCGTCCAAAAAGGGTTTCAGCTCCTATCTTCTCAAGAACTTCTCCTACAAGTAGGAGTTTGGTTCAAAATCCAATTATGGCAGTAAATAAACGTAATTCCTCTACCTCAGTCTTCCCACTATCATCTTTATCACGGTACCTCTATGCAAAATCCTCTATATTACACCATATTCCAAACCCTCCGTTGGATTTTTCTTCATGATGTGCCCGGCTATACTAAATTCATACATATCTAAATTTTTCTTAGGAGTATTACTGAATGCTACCAAACTTTTTGATCCATCAAGGATCGAAAAAATTGACGCTGACGGTAATCTATTCTTTAATTTCAAAAAATATATCTCGCAAACATCACTTCATTTGAATACCAATCGCTTCTATTCCTAGCACGCCAACAACACTGCAATCCTCAAGAAATTCTCAACAAATCTCCCATCATAATCAAATAAATTCAAGAACTCCGCACTCCTACAACCTTAGTCAATTTTTTCTAATTTGCCACTACTTCCATCTTCTCCAAATTCTCAAATGTCATGTTTAGAAACATATGACCCAAAATGACGTCTTCTCCAACTATAATTTACATTCTTTCAATTTTGACAAAAGACCACCTTCTCCTCAAAATTTGTAGTAGACTTTCTAATCGGGTTTCACAGTTTTTGAAATTCTTCAAATAAGTTAGAATATCATTGATAAAACCCCCACAATTGACCCAAAGACGGTCAAAAATCTGATCTATAATATCCATAAAAGATGTTAGAACATTCGATAACCCAAAAAGCACTATCAAAACTTTACAATGGCCATAAATTGATTTGAAAGCTATCTTACATATATTCTTCCACTTAATTCTCAACTGATGATACCTCAAACACAATTCGATCTTAGCAAAAATCTAGGCTTCATGAAATGGATTAAACAAATCTTCGTATGGGAGGTGTTACATATTTGATTTTTAAATAATTCAAGTATAAACCCATTGATCCGTCCTTTTTTACCCAAGAGTAATGAATCACCCCACACCAAGGCATCTGGCCGAACATAACCTTTTTCCAACAAATTCTGTTATTATTATTTCATTTTCTTTAATTCAGATAAGACCCTTCTACATAGAGTCCTCAAAAATTAGTGCTAATCTCGACACAGCCATAATGGCAACTCAAACTTCCGATCACAAGGTTATCTTGGCTAATCCTCTTCCACATCTAAGGAATCGGCTCTAACATCATGAGCTATAATTGTAAATACTCTACCTAAATCCATTTGACTCCCATATAGACGTTTGCCATTCAGACGTTTGGGATTCGAGCAATCCTTTAACAAGTGGCATATTTGGCCGTAATTGAAGTAAACTTGACTTTGATGAAAGAAAACTCATCCCGCATGATTCTCTGACAAAACTCGTAGGCTAACCTCACAAATTGGAACATCTGGGAGGAAGATTTTCCTTAATCTGACTTTTCCTTATCTTGTCCTTTATAGAATAAACAAGTCCACCCTTCGACCTCTGGCCCCAAAGCTCTAATTTTTTCTGAAAAGAACCCTCCTGGTACTACTCCTACTTGATCAATAAAGCCTAGTACAACATCTCACCATAAGTCCAAAGTTAGAATAGTACCAACTGCTTTCGAGTTGAATCTTAAAGTCCTCAACTACCATCCTACTTTATCAGATATTTTAAAATTTTCAACCTCTTCTTAAATGTTGCATTAGGAGGCTGAACATCGAGCTTAATGTCCATGGATTCTTCGGTAATGATTTGTAGAGACAATTATTTGCCCAATCATAGTGACGAGTGCAAAAAGACAACCCTAGAGTCTCCTTGTGATGACTCAAACTTTAAACATCAAACATGGTTCGGACTGCTCACATAGAAAACTTTAAAATTTAAAATCATTCATCATCCAATATAATTACAATATTACAAAATTAAACAACTACCAAATCATTAATACATCATGTAATTATTCCAAAATAAAAACTAATAAATCACATAGGACATAGACCAAAGGAAGCTACCTAAATTTTGTCAATAATATGTCTGATCTGACTCCCACTAAAAGATAATAGCTAGCCTCTAAAATTCTCTCTACCTGAAAGTCCTACAGCATAAGTTGAATCTCCTTACTAGTGCTATAAAATTAACTCAATTTGGAGCAAATAAAACGCAAGGGTGACTTAAATGCCCAACAAGTGATAATAATAATAAAACACATAGAAAATAATAAATATCTTAGATATCAAAAATATAAATGTCACAATAATAATATAAAATCTAACTCTATATCCGAGAAATCACAACACGTCGTAATCATGACTCATAAATAAGAGCAAGGTAGGTCACACCCGACCATAGTATCACAAAGATAATAATATTTATCAGTAACAAGCAAAAATCTCTCAAAATCCGTCATCACAAGAAATGAACAGATTTTTGAGTCCGAATATCAGTAGATGGCCTAAATATCAAAAGATGATAAACAATATAGATTTCACTAAATTCAGATATCGTAGAATTTGACACATAGATTCTACCAAATAAAACTTCTAAATTCAACCGAATCCTAAACTCAAAATGTATTAATAATAATGAGATATCTCAAATAATCTCTTGGACCTTATTTTGCCACCGTGTACCAAAGACCGTATATTTATGCCCAAATGATTGAGTAAGTGATACGATGTTATCTATGGTATCCTCACTAACCCTAGAGTTCTCCCAGATGTTATACCCGTAGCATACTCATACTGTGAGATCCCAACTTCAAAAGAAAACATAAAATAGGAATGTGAATAAAGTATTAGAACTCCGAAAAAATCAGAGTGGCTTAAGGCCGGATTGCTTGAAGTTCGAAATAGATAAAGTTGACCGAAACTGGTAAGGTTGATCGGCCTAGAATATTGACCGGCTTGAGTAAGGGTTGACCGAAAATTTTGATGTTGACCGGATGTCGACCATGCATTAAAATGTTGACAAACCCAAAGAATTGACAAAAAAAATTAATGGCAACTAAAAATAATGACCAACATTACTAATTAGTTAGAACCCAACTAGACCCTAACTAAATGAAGTAGGTGAACCACCTCGTTGGCCGTCTATGATGAAGTACCAGAGTAAGTAGCTTACCCCCACTTACTCCCACCTAATATCTGAAAAGAAGTACGAGATTGGTAGCTTACCCCCAACTGCTCCACCTAACCTCTCCTCTATAAATACTCAGCTTCGATCAAGAAAATAGGCACGAGCAACCAGCCAGAAGAATAGTAAGGAGTAGGGAAGGAGAGAAAGCTTCCAATCTGTAAGGGTGGACAAACGACTGTCAGGCAAGTGTACACCCCCTACTTTTAAGATCATGGTTTGATACAAATGTATACTCTATTTTTAATATTACAAGTGTACACCCCCTGCTTTTAAGATCATGGTTTGATGTAAATGTATACTATGTTTTTAATACTGCAAGTGTACTTCTATCGTTACTCTTTCTATTTTTAAGAATATTGTAAGTGTACCCCCTATTTTTAAGTTCATACTCTGTTTTAACTTCTGAATATTGCAAGTATACTGGACGATCATTCTTTTTAAGTTCGCCTGCCAAGATTTTAAGAAAACTGCCAATTTTTTCTTCCGATTTAGATTAAATGCACACTGTTTTAATTACTGTTTGATAAGTTATATTCTAGTTCGAATGCATGCTTTCTACCTCCTGCTAAACTCATGATTAAAACTGAAGTACATGAAAACAAAAAAGTAGACCGGTTTACATGACACTTGCATTACCAAAATTTGAAATCGGCCTTGATTAGTAAAATAATTTGAAACCGGCTTCATAGTATAAATTAAAGTTGGCTTAAGCAAATATCGGAATCGGCCTTGCACGTTAATTTGAAACCAGCCAAGAATAATTAAAATCAGCCTTAATTGAAACCGGCATTTGTATTTTTAAATCGGCATTTGCACTGTGATTTCGAAACCGACCTTGTATCGTATTTTAAAATTGGCACTTACATTATGATTTTAAAATTGGCCTTGTATCGTATTTTGAAACTAGTACTTACACTGTGATTTTAAAACCGGCCTTGTATTGTATTTTAAAACTGACACTTACACTATGATTTTGAAACCAACATTGTATCGTATTTTGAAACTGGCACTTACACGGTTATTTCAAAACCAGCCTTGTAGTGTAATTTGAAATCAGCATTTACACTGTGATTTTGAAACCAACCTTGTGTCATGATTTTGAAACCGGCTTCAGCATTGTAACTTTTGAAATTGACCTTGTATTAAGATCTGAAATTGGCATCTGTACTAAAAATTTAAAACCGGCTTATTATGAAATTTTGAAACTGGCTTGTGATATGGCCGTCCGGAATGAACAAAGAAAAATACGAATCGATTTTATAAAGACAAATAAGTTCAGCCTTGGGAGACAAGGAACTCCGGCATGTCTTAGGACCTTAAGGTGATAATCGATGATAACCAAAGTGAGAGCCATCATCGGGGCTTTGTACAACGAGGTAGTGATAGCTATCCTCGGGGCTTTGTACAAGGAGATAGTGATAGCCGTCCTCGGGCCTTTGTACAATGAGGAAGTGAGAGCCGTCCTCGGGGCTTTGTACAATGAGGTATTACCGTAATTGTGAGGAGATGTGCACGATCTATCCTCGATTAAAGCCCCCTTCCGTTAAGCAATAATGAATAAAAGAAGCTAAATTATGATCGGCCTTATTTTATGCTCAAATATTATCTATTCCGACTTTATGATTAGCTTTGTTCAGCCAAATGATATATATATATATGATGCATGATTTCCTACATTAACAGTTCTAAGTGTTCTACATGATTCTAGTCAAATGATATTCTGCATATGTATCTGTAACTGTTAAAAGCATGAACGTTTTATGAAATATCTGCATGTACTTTGTTGAGCTCCGGCTTACTATTTTCTATTTTTTCCTCCTCAGATGAAAATTTAGAATTTGTGCATGATGAGACGGAGTGATTAGAGCTGATCTGAAGGGTTTGTAAGGATTCAGAAGCACCTTTTTTACGACTGCTGCAAAGGAACAATTAATGTAATGATCCGTTAGAATTGATTAACTTTTGTGATTAGGCGTTCATGACTATATGTATTCTGGACTGAATGTTTATGGGAATGAATGTAAATGATTCCGTTGGATAATAGATTGACTTATGCTATGTGTATAAGTCCTAGATGGAATCTGTGATCCTATGATTTGGAAGGCACGATCGGCACAAACCTGGCCACCGAAACTTGGTCAGTTTTGGGAGATTGACGGCGGATTGCAAAAACAAAATTCGTTCCGTCACACATACCATTTATGATATTTCTTGCCAATGATATTCTTGATATTATATTCTTTGATAGTCACATGGTTATAAGCACCCCTCTATAATAAACAGTATATCTCATTACTACCATAATACGAAAATTAGTATCGAATAAGTATAGACCACTAAGGTATCATAACCTCTCATTTGATTAGATACCTTAGTATTTTTATACACTCTCCTTAACATTAACCGTAGGAAGCCAACAACTCAAATACTCACGCAATCGAGTACGATGTAAAGAAGGCTTTGTAATTATAACAATAGAAATGTAGTTCGATACTAATAAGGACCTTACATACGTAATCAAAGGTAACGTAAATAATGTCATCATCGAAAAAGAGGAAAAGTACCAATGACAGTTTGAAATTCAACCAAATACCTTAATATTTTATTAAATCCTTCATATATATATATATATATATTCACTCATATATTGCCACACATCCCGCACATAATAGCACCATGGCAATTCTCTCTCACATACACACCGCTACCCCATACAGTAGCACATTTTCACATTGCCAGCATACATCCACAATAAGTACACCCACTATTATAACGGAACGGGTCCTATCTTTTATACCCTTCCATTAATTATCATCCTTAATCAAATAAAACTCACAAGCTAATATTCCAATACATTAATTTTTATAAAAATTTTGGCAAAGTCTCTCCTAAATATGGACAAAATTCATACACAACATGAACAACACAACTTGTACAAATTATACAAACAAATAAATTTCAAAATTTTAAGTTACAACGCATCCATAGAACTTATACACAAGATCAACATCCAATGCCATTCATTTATGGTTCAAATACAGTACTTTCAACTACTATATTGAATCAAAAAGAGAGATGTCATCTAGGTACTTGTATAAACCCAACATCATACCTACATAAGTATAACTAAATCCATACATAAATCTGCGGAAGCATTCTATGTCATCATACAACATGCCATGCTACATTTTAATTCACAACATTCCACAATGACATTAATTATTTACATTCACTTTATATATAGATCAATATAACTAAAACTTATAAGTCTTCAAGGTCTAGTTGTCTTG
>JAOVVI020001498.1:2805-24145 GCA_028571085.2 Nepenthes alata
GGCGAGAGAGATCCAGTCATCACTCTGAGTGAAGCGAAACATCACTCTCACTGCCCCGATCGTTAACATCTGAGAATGGTGACGTATAAAGATGCACATGGAGCAAAGGTATCACACGACATTGGCATGGAGCCGTACAATGGGCACCTGGAGAGCGGACAGGATATCAAGTAGCTCCTGAGAGACTGGGAGACGGAGCCCACTCATCAGGTGGGCCTCATACACAGTGATGAATCCCTTAGGAGGAGAGCATGCTCGATTCTCCTTGCCAATGACACTAAAAACAATCTCATTAGGGATGTTATACTCGATGTACAATTCCTTCACATCACTCGCATTAAAAAATGAAGTGATTTGGGAAGCCATGAAAACGAAGGAAAGCAATGAAATACTTAGAATTTCTCAGGAAGGAAAAGATGGAGAAAGGCGTGGGAAGTTTGAAATGTAACAAACGGTACGCTTAAAGGTGTGTAAACTTCAGGAAAGGGGAAAATTGTCTCGAAAATGCGTGCCCATCATTGTGACACACGTAGCTCCTTGAAAGGGTGCAGACAATTCAGATCCCCGGGCGCATTCATTATTGGGATCACAAATCACCTGCATGTGGATGCGTGGCTCACTTTTGAACTGACAATCTGGCGAAGAGATGGCGTGTCCTTTCAAACTCCCACAGTTCTCTGGACTAGAGGGTCAACGATCTGGTCAACTTTTTCTTCGCAAGTCCTCCGGATTTCATCCTAGATGGTCAATCATCCGGTCAACTTTTTCTTTGCAAGTACTCTAGACTAGACGGTCAATGATCCAGTCAACTTTTCATTCGCAAGTCCTCCGAATACCATCCTAGATGGTCAAAGAACCAATTGGCCAGCTCTTCGGAGATTGACTTCTCGACCAACGACTCCCTCAAGAAGATTGCCCATCCACTCACATCCCATCTTGAAAATACTGGAGGCTAAAGTCCCACGCCACCGGTTTGGGGGGCCAGTGATGGATACGCCAGTAATGGGTTGGCCCAAAAAGGAGTGACGACCCAAAATTGCTACGGCTCCTTTACGCTAGGACGGTCAATGCCCCACGTTGATCGGTTGGAAGCCAATGAAGATGGAGAAATCAGGACGGACAACTTGAACGACCAACTTTCAAGACGGGAAACACTGCTACTGACCATAATCTTGATCACTTGAAGACCAAACTTAACGCGGCCCAACCCAACCTGGCCCACGCGTCTGTCCACGACGAGTAACGGTTTTCTCCTCTAATTACGCGCTCCTCAGAGAAGGCAATCCATTCAATAACGGTTGTCAGCAGATCTAACGCGTATCCCTAAATGAAAGTGCCAAAATTATCTCCTTGTCTGCTGCTAACCCTAACGGTTACAAGAACACAGAAGGAACGTAATCAAGGCAGCAATCGTTACTACCATAGAAGCTCTTCGCCAAAAGAGGAAACAATTCCTACAGAGTATGGGAATTAAGCCCTTCCACACAATGAAGGCTGCCCAGGGCAATGCCTATAAAAGGCCATAAAGTCTTCACTCCAGGACACGCTTTTTAGACACGCTTGAATTTGCTCACAAATACTTACATACTCCAACGATCTTACGCCCTCAGTTATTCTTACTTGTCCACGAGAAGCCATTTTTTGCAAAGCTACTATGCTTTTAGGAGTGCAATCGTTACTCTCTCTACTAGGTTCCTAGCAAATACAGTACTTGGAGTTTACGCTTCTCACAGGCCTCAAAGCCTCTCTCGACGAGGGCACACACCCATCTCAGCACTCTTTGCATTTTCATCACTTTCATTACTTTTACCTTCCAAACTCGAAAGCTGTTTACTGATTTGAGCGTTGGAGTGCTTTTGGTGGGATGAAATTTTGCCGACGCCTAACCTCTTGTTCTTAATTGTGGTGTGCAGGATTCGAACTTGGTGGACGAAGACGGACTCAGATGATCTATTTGACAAATTTGTTTGAAATTAGAATGCATCAAAATGATTGGATTAAGTTATAATGGATGAAATTATACGTCAAAAAAACTAATGAAAGAAAATAGCATTTTTTATTATTCCTTTGCAGATATTTGAAAGTTTTAAAATTTTATAAAATAATAATACATATTTTTATAATATTTTTCAAAAAACTAAACATAATCAATTGGATCAATTTCCCTTTTTCCAAATTAATATTTTCTTTTATAATAAAAAATACTTTGTTTAATTTATTATTTAATTTTAATTTTAGTAAAATTTAAATTATAAATCTATTTTTCCATCAAATCGGATTTGAAAGAATTTTATAAAAGCCATAATCCAAGCCCCATAAGACAAGACAACTTCATTTCCCATGAGAATTAGTCTCCACTTTTCTTCAATTTTATCACTTGATCTGACACGTAGAATTATAAATTAATTATTTTTTTTTATTAAAATTAAATTTTAATTTAATTAAAAATTTAAAAATATTAAATAACAACCATATTATATATAACCGTGCAAAGGGGAGGCCCAATGTCATGATTACGGACCAAGAAGACAGGCTGACCCAAAAAGCTCAATTTAGCTCCCTGGGCTAAATTGGCCTAATGAGCCTGAGAATATGGGCTAGTGTCCCAGAAGCCCAAATAGCAACAAAGGTCCGAGAGGTCAGTTTGACCTAAAAGAGCACGAGAACGATACAAGAGAATCCAACGAAACGTCCGAGAATCTAGCCCAACAAACCCGATGACTAAGAAAAGACCCAGAGGGATTTCAACAGACGAGGATAACCTTGGCGTCTCCGCATAAGAAACTAAAATGACAGAGCAAGCCAACTCAGATGGTTCACTGTGACCAAGAAGCACGCGCCATCATGAAAAATCTAACGGCTCGAGATACACCAAATACGCAAAGCTGGCGTCCCTGACATGCCGTATCCGCAGAGAAGGTGCCGTACCCACAGAGCTGGTTACAGGTGTCTCTGACACGCTGCACCAGCAGGACCGGTGGTAGGCGTCCCTGACACGCCAGTGCCACGTGTCCCCTTGCTAAAGGTATAATTTTCCCCCATAAATATTCCCTTTCAGGCAACGAAAAGAGGATTCTACAAACCATTACTTGAGCTCATACTAAGAGCAATTTCCAAAGAGGAAAAAAGAAAAGAAGAGATAGAAAGATAAAAACTCCTCATTTGTAATTTTTGGTGGTAAAAAATCGCACAACAGGCGCCCGGTTGTATTCTTTTTTTATAATAGTGGAATCTCACGGACCGTCCATCCGCCATTATTATTTTTTCTCCATTTTAAGCATAAAAGGGGCTTTCCACGTTGAAGTCCTCGCGCCTAGTGTCCTCGTGCTCCTCTTTCTTTCACGTTCTATTTTGTGTTGCAAGTTTCTGCCCGTCTTGGGACGCGTAATTATGCTCAGACTCTGATCGATAGGCAACTGGAACACGCGGATGTAACATTGGCGCCGTCTGTGGGAAGCAACTGAAAGTATGCTTTTCATATCTTTGCAAAAGTACACGAACACCGCAACAACTTCCGCTCCAAAAGCTAGAATGGTGAACACGAGGGCACAGGCAAGTGCGCCTGCCAGGGAGGTGGCCACACGCAATTGCAGCCCCGACCCTGTGCTAGAGTGGAGAACCACCCTAATCCAGCTGTCAGGGCCATGTCGGCCAGGATAGAAGGCATGTCCAAGGCCTTCGACGTACTCTACTCTGGATTGACGAGCGGATTAGTGGAGCCCCCTCCAGGGCCTCCTAGGCTGGAGCGTCCCAGGGCAGGCACAAGGAGAGGGACCGCCGTGAGAGGCCACCAAGTCGACATGAAAACCCGAGGACCCAAGTAGCCTCCAGCAATAGAGCTCCGCGGAGATTGGAGGGCCGTCTGAATCCTCGGGACCAAGAAGAAAGCCTAGAGAGGCGTAACTCTAGGACCCAATGGAGCCACCGTGGATGCAGCAACCAGGAGGTGGTTCTACAGGATGTTCCCCCACAGGGAGTCTGCACGGCCCTCGAGCATCGTACTGATAGAGAGCCTTACGAGTTGAGACATTACCACAATCAAAAGAAGGCAACTGCCCCATTTTGAGTGGAGGAGAGGCAGAAAAGCGGATGGAATCGGGTCCTCGGAGAGAGCAGTGGGGGAGGAGCTAATGGGCTCCAGTCCCCATTCTCCACAGTGATCAAAACAAGGACACTACCCCCGAAGTTTAAAATCTCAAACCTGGAGGTGTACGATGGCAGCGTTGATCTCATGGACCACCTCAACCACTTTCGGGAGCAACTGAGCCGCAAGGCCTGGATGAGACCACCAGTTCCAATGCTTCCCTTTGACTCTGAAAGGGGATGCAAGAATGTGGTTCTACGGGATGTCGGCGGATTCCATCCACAACTTTGACGACTTGGCGACAGCCTTCCTGTCTCAGTTTTCCTCCAGCATGAGAGTGGAAAAGCAGCCCTGGCACCTCACTCGGATCAAGTAGGGAGCGAGGGAGAGTTTGAGGAAATTTCTGGCCCAATTTGTAGCTAAGGTCAGGAAAATCCCAAAATTGACCGAGAGGTAAAGCTAAATGCTTTCCTCTCGGCTCTTGAAGGAGGTGCCTTCTTCAAGCACCTCATCCATAAGGGTCCCCAGACCTTTATGGAGGCCGAGGCCGTGACCAGGGCATACATCGTGGCCGAGGAGACCAACGATGCCAAGCGGCCAGAGAGGGACGATCACCCTCATCATAAAGCAGCGGAAGGCAAGAGGAAGGCCAGGGACTATCAGGGCCCTCAGGCAACGAAGAAACAACACAAGGTCGAGCAGAGTGCTCGAAGAGAGCCGTGGCCTGTGTACTTCACGCCACTGAACGACACCCGCACCAACATCCTGATGTAGATCGGGGGGAGAAGGTCTTGAAGTGCCCCAAGCCGCTGAAGAACCCGAAGGGTGGGGACTAGATAAAATACTGTGACTACCACCACTCCGGGGGCCACAGCACGGAGGACTGCATGACTCTACAGAATGAAATAGAGGAGCTGATTAGAAGGGGACACCTCAATTGTTTCCTACAAACTCCCAAAAAAGCTTCCGGAATAGCGGGCAATGGTGAAGCTGAGCCTCCCAGGAACAGAGTGGCCGTGGGGGTCGTAAACATGATATCAAGCTGGCCGGCCAGAGGAGATGGACACGAACTCGCAGCAATAAAATGGCCAATGATGGGACTCGAAAGTGAAGACAATGTTATTTGCTTTAGTAATAGGGACATGGATCATATAACTTCTCCTCATTCTGATCCCCTAGTAGTAACTGCATTGGTTTCTAATGGAGCAAATGACTACCGGATGAAACGAGTATTTGTTGATAATGGAAGCTCCTAAAATTTACTGTACCTAGATGCCTATTTCAAACTAGGACTTAAAAAAAATCGGATGAGAGTGCCAGAAAGGCCACTCTATGGACAGGACAATGAGCCAGTTCATGTTCAGGGTATCATCCAGTTGGAGGTGACCCTGGGGTCGTATCCGAGGACTGCGTCCAAGGTCCTCACCTTTCTGGTCGTGGACCTGCCCTCGGTCTATAACATTATTATTGGACGACCTTATTTAGCAACGTTCAGTGTGGTGACTTCCATTCCACATCTCAAGATAAAGTTTTTCACCCCGTGTGGTATAGGGAAAGTCCTTAAGGATCAATCCACGGGTTGAATGTGTTACTTAGCACAGACCACGTAGGCAAGACTTGCACAACCGATGGGAGACCTCGACCTTAGGGACGAGGCCACGATGCAACACGCGCAGCCTGGAGAGCCAACCGTCCAGGTCCCACTGGATTCAACGGATCCGGAGAAATACGTCCACGTTAGGAGCTCACTCCTAGAGACCGTCAGGGACCAGTTGACCAGCTTCCTACGAGAGAACTCGGACGTGTTTGCCTGGTCACCTAGTGGCATGCCGGGTATCTCTTCTGAGATCATTGACCACAAGCTGGGCATCGATCCTCGTCACAAGCCCGTCAGACAAAAGCGCAGGAGTTACTCCACGAAAAAGTTAGTGGCCTTCCATGAGGAAGTTAAGAAACTCCTGAATGCCAGATTCGTCCGAGAGGTGCAGTACCCCAACTGGCTGGCCAACGTTGTCATGGTAAGGAAGAATAACAGAAAGTGGAGGATGTGCATGGACTTCACCGACCTCGCCAAGGCGTGCCCCAAAGACAGCTTTTCACTGCCCAAAATTGACGAACTTGTGGATTCGACGTCCGGCCATGAGCTCTTAAGCTTCATGGACACGTACTCGGGTTATAATCAGATCAGAATGAGTCCTGAGGACGAGGAGTGCACGTCATTCATTACGGACCAAGGGACATACTACTATAAGGTGATGCCTTTTGGCCTTAAGAACGCGGGCGCGACTTATCAGCAACTTATGAACAAGATGTTCAAGGACCAGATAGGCAAGAACGTGGAAGTATACGTTGACAATATGCTCGTCAAGAGCAGAGCAAGCGGCCACCACGTCAGGGACTTGGCCGAGACCTTCCACGTCCTCAGGACCCACGGGATGAAGCTTAATCCAAGCAAATGCACATTCGGTGTGTCCTTGGGGAAATTTCTGGGTTATATCGTGTCGCACCGGAGAATCGAGGAAAACCCAGAAAAGATACTGGCAATCCTGGACATGCAATCTCTGCAGACGGTAAAGGAAGTCCAGTAGCTCACCGGGCAAGTGGTAACTCTCTCTCATTTCTTGGCAAAATCGACCGAGAGGCACCTGCCATTCTTTAAAGCCTTGAGAGGGACAAAAACCCGAGACTTTTGGTGGAGTGACGACTATGAGGACGCATTCTGAGGACTCAAGAGCTAGCTCTCGTGCCCACCCCTTTTAGCTTCTCCCCAGTTGGGCGAGGAGCTATACTTGTACCTCTCAATATCCGACACGGTGTTAAGCTCGTCTCTAGTATGAGAGTAGCACGGGAGGCAACAGCCCGTGTACTATGTGAGCAAGACTCTTGCAGATGCCGAGACCAGGTATCCTCCTACGGAGAAGGTGGCCTTAGCGTTGGTTTACTCCGCGAGGAAACTTAGGCCATATTTTCAGGCATATAGGATAGTCATCTTGACCGACAAACCGCTAAGGGCCATCTTACAGAAGCCCGAGATATCCGAATGGGTGATCAAGTGGGCTATCGAATTAGAAAAATTTGATATAGAGTTCCGTCCGAGACCAGCCTTGAAGGGACAGGCCGTCGCGGGCTTCCTTGTTGAGACAACCGTGTTGCCCAACGGCGATGAGAACCAAGCTGATGCTGATGAGTTCAGTAAGGCGTCAACTTGGACCCTACACGTGGACGGCTCCTCAATGAAGGATGGCTGCGGAGCTGGTGTTGTCTTACGAACGCCCGATGGGCTAGAGATAAAGTATTCGCTAACCTTGGGGTTCTCGGCCATGAACAACGTCGCGGAGTACGAGGCCTTTCTCGCTAGGCTTCGACTGGCCAAGGAGTGCTCGACTAGAGACTTGGTCGTCTACAGCGATTCTCAGTTGGTCGTCAATCAGGTCCGCGGAAGCTTTGACGTCAACAACTCACAGATGTCCAAGTACCTCTCCAAAGTAAAAAGCATGATCTTGGACTTCAAGGTGGCCGAGTTTGTCCACATCCCGAGGGAGGAGAACGCCAAGGCTGACACGCTTACAAGGGCTGCGATTTCAAGAGATCCAGAGCAGTATGTTCGAGGAATGCGTGAAGTCCTGAACAGATTCAGCATCGAAGACCCCGAACCAGAGGTAATGCAAGTGACAAGTGGAAACACCTGGATGACTCCTTATCTGAAGTATTTATCCGACGGCACATTGCCCGAGGATCCAAATGAGGCCTAGAAGGAGAAAAAGACGGTGGGATGGTACACAATCGTGGACGGTCAGTTACACCGATGGGGCTTCTTAGCCCCTTATCTAAGGTGTCTCACCCCAGAGGAGGTCGAGTATGCCCTCCAGGAGGTATACCTCGGAATATACGGATCCCACATCGGGGGGAAGAACCTGGCCTTTAAACTCATGAGACAGGGATACTACCAGCCGATAATGAAGTACAACGCCATAGACTTTATCGACAAATGTGAGAACAGCCAACTCCATAGCAATGTGAGTCATCGTCCCCACACAGATCTCTGGGCACTCCAATCCCTGTGGCCATTTGCCCAGTGGGGGCTCGACATCCTCGGACCGCTCCCGCTCGCTCCTGGATAGAGGAAGTTCTTGATGTTGGGATAGATTATTTCACCAAATGGGCAAAGGCAGTGCCACTGGCAAGGATAACGGAGCAAAATGCCACAGAGTTCCTCCGATAGAATATCGTGTGCAGGTTCAGAATCCTAGAGTGTATCGTGATAGACAACGGGACGCAGTTGACACGAAAACGGTGCACTAAGTACTGCACCAGCCTGAAGATCAACCTGGTGCACATGTCAGTAGCATACCCACAAGCCAACGGATAGGTGAAGGTAACGAACCGCATAATCTTGCACGGGCTCAAGACCAAACTAGAGAGCTCTAAGGGCTCATGGATATATGAGCTGCCCTCGGTCCTCTGGTCATACAGGACAACGCCCAGAGAGCCCACGAGGGAGACTCCATTCAGCCTCTGCTACAAAGTTGAAGCTGTCATTCCAATAGAAGTAGGCCTCATGAGCCCTCGAGTTGGATGCTTCAGCGCAATCGATAATAGCCAAAGACTCCGGGAAAGCCTCGATGAGCTCGAGGAGGTTTGCGATTACGCCAGGCTCAGGATAGCGGCCTACCAGCAATGAGTGGCCTGCTATTACAACAAGAAAATAAAGGCGCGGCAGTTTGAGGTTGGGGACCTAGTGCTGAGGAGCGTGGAAGTCACGGGAAAAAATGCTGGCAAAAATAAGCTCTCACCGAATTGGGAGGGGCCATTTTTAATCTCTCTCATCCTTCAGAGAGGGGCCTACAAACAGTGCACCCAAGAAGGCAGGCTAGTACCCTAGAGTTGGAATGCCACGCACCTCAGGAGATACCACTAGTGATAGGTGGCTCGCCTGCTATTACCAAAACTCGGTTCTATCTCAGCAGCCCCAGAGGTCATATTCTAAAAACTCGGTCCCATCCGAGCGGCCCCAGAGGTCATATTCTAAAAACTCAAATTCGTCTGAGCGGCCCAAGAGGTTATAACCAAAACTCGATCCTATCTGAGTGGCCCCAGAGGTCGTATTCTAAAAACTCGGTCCCATCCGAGTGGCCCCAGAGGTCGTATTCAAAAAACTCGGTACCGTCTGAGTGGCCTGAGAGACCGAATCTTAAAGACCTCGTGCAATGCAAGGCAACCCGACAGGTCAAAACACAAGATAATCCTGAAGGGTTCACGCGTCACACGAAGGGCAAGTTACTTGGCAGCGTATTACAAAAAGACCAAACACTTGTACAAACCAGCCGAAAAGTCCAAAGCTTCGATTCAGAAAGCGTAAGTCTTATTCATAGACAAGGTTCATGTACAATATTATAAAAATAATAATAATAAGGTTTATGTACATATGTCACGGGAGCCCCTCTTGGCTCCCTTGTCTCCTGAGCTCAAGAGGGCCCCGCCTGGTCCTCGGGCCTGGCTACTCGGGTGAAGGAGGTTCGCCTTGAGGCCCTACCCGAGAGGATTAGGGGAAAGGGTTCCTAGCAACGCCGTACAGGTACTCTGCGCGAAAGGCACTGGCGTTCCTAGGATCAAGAAGCTGCCGAAAACCGCAGACGGATCAACCGTAGCACTCGGCAGCACATACGAATGCCCTCCCAGTACTTGCTGTCCAATAATGGCGTAATCTCCCTGGTCTGCACAGACGTCCTTAGCCTCTCCTCTAGACGAATAACCCTATCCCGGCGAAGCCCATGCTGAAGCTTGACGGTATCCTCCAAGGAGGTAACTTTCCTTTCTGCCTCAGCTAGCTTTGCTTCCGCACGTTAGGCGGTTTCTCTAGCAACCCTCAAGGCATCCATCTGTGAGAAGCCCTATGCGACACCTCCAATCAGCCGGTCAAGGTTCCCAACAAAGCCCCGAAGCTACAAAGAAGAAAGAAAAGGTTAAAGTCTGAAACAAGACAAAAAATCAAGGAACTCAAAAGAAAAATGAAAGATACCTCAGAAATGATAAGGTCGCCACTGATAGCACCCTCTCCAGAGGTCTCGGATGTAGAGGGCACCGCGACAGGCATCAAAATAATCTCAACTCTAGTCTCGGGCACAGGCTCCATAGTTGTAAAAGGTACTGAGGAGCCTGCCCCAACAACATCAACGTCCTCGTGATGAGGCTCCTCCCGGACATCAGCAGGATGACCTGATGAACGTTTAGGTTGGACTGTATCAGGATGCTCGAAAGGCTCGTAAGAAGGCAGGTCAACAGCGCCTGCTTCCTCAGCCTCTGCTACCTCTCGGACTAGCTCTGCTATCACTCCTCCCTCAGCCTCCCTTACGGAGTTCCCAACACCTATATCCTCGGAAGGATGGCCAATCCTGTTTGAGACTTCACCAAGAAGATTAGCGAAAACGCCGGGAGTAGACTCATCATCAGGAGACTGGGCGTCCGAGAGCTCCACGATTTGCACGACCATCCCCGAAGATCCGCCGAGAGGATCAACCAAAGCAGCAGGAGTGGGACCTTCAGTCCTTGATGACTCTGGTAAAGGACCAATCTTTGGCCTCTTAAAAAGAGGGACAATCACAACATTATCATCGTAATCATCATCATCATTACCATCGGACAGGGGGTATTCAACGATGGCCGTCGGACGTTATGAGCTCTCGACCGGACGGCTCTTCTTTGAGCGCTCTGCAGGCCCCTCAGTCTTTTCTTCTTCGACTTCTCAGGAGGAGTCACAACGGAGGTCTCGGACTTTGGCCCCCATTTTGCCTTCTCAAAGTTTTTGGACAACAACCAGATATTACGTTTGTTCTCGTGAAAGCCCCCAAGGTTGGCCATCACTAGGTTCGAGAACTCCTTCGAGGCATCCCTCTCGTCCCTTGAGGGATCTGAGTAGTATTGAGTGGCCACATTCCCCCGAAGAATGGAGATGGCCCAATTCTCTCGGGCGCCTAAGAAAAAGAATTTATCCTCCCACCTCTTAATGAAGTCCGGGTTCTCCCCACACATTACGAAACAATCCGGACGAGGGGTCATCATTTTCAGTAAAGGTTATGCGTAAAACAAAATATAACATTGACCATGAGAGTGCCCAACAGTTTCTCATGGCAACAAGCAAAAACGTACAAGGAGACCAAGTACCTGATCATGTTCGGCTGTAGCCTGGCAAGAGGAATGCCAAGGCCCATCATAACAAGGTAAAGCTCCTTCGGAATAGGAAAACGGAGCCCACCTTTGAGTTGGACCTCGTACACAGCGATGAAACCATCAGGTGGGCTGCACGGCCTATCACCGGGCTCTGGTACCACCATGGCCATGGAATCTGGGATACCATACCGCCCTCAAATATCCTTAAGCTTACCAAGTGTCATCGAGGAAGAAATCTCCTTTACTCCTGGAGCCATGGAAGATGAAAGAAGAAAAAGCAGAGGAAGAACGAAGAGCAAAAGGGGAGGCCCAACATCACGACTACGGACCAAGAAGACAGGCTGGCCTAAGAAACCCAAAAGCCCAATTTAGCTCATTGGGCTAAATTGGCCTAATGAGCCCGAGAACATGGGCTAGTGTCCCAGAAGCCCAAGTAGCGACAAAGGTCCGAGAAATCAGTTTGATCTAAAAGAGCATGAGGACGCCATAAGGGGCTGACGTCATCAACAAAATCCAACGAAACATCCAAGAACCTAGCCCAATGAACCCGAGGACTAGGAAAAGACCGAGAGGGATTTCAACAGACGAGGACAGCCTTGGCATCTCCGTACAAGAAATAAAAATGACCGAGCATGCCAACTCAGATGGTTCACTGTGACAAAGAAGCATGCGCCATCATGAAAAATCCAACGGCTCCTGACACACCGGATACGCAAAGCTGGTGTCCTTGATACGTCGTATCCGTAAAGCAGGTACCGTACCCACAAAACTGGTGACAGGTGTCTCTGACATGTCGCACTAGCAGGGCTGGTGGCAAGCATCCTTGACACGCCAGTGCCACATGTCCCATTGCCAACGGTATAATTTTCTTTCATAAATACCCCCTTTCAGGCAATAAAAAGATGATTCTACAAACCATTACTTGAGCTCATACTGAGAGCAATTTTCAAAGAGAAAAAAAGAAAAGAAGATATAGAAAGATAAAAACTCATCACTTGTAATTCTCGGTGGTGACAAATCGCACCACAGGCGCTCGGTTGTATTCCTTTTCTGTAATAGTGGAATTTCATGGACCGCCCGTCCGCCATCGTGATTTTTTTTTCCATTTCAAGCATAAAAGGGACTTTCCACGTTAAAGTTCTTGCGCCCAGTATCCTTGTCCCCCTCTTTCTTTCACGTTCTATTTTGTGTTGCTAGTTTTCGTCTGTCTTGGGATGCATAATTTTGTTCGAACTTTGATCGATAGGAGGCTGGAACATGCGGACACAACAGTGATAGAGTGATATTAAAAAGATTTAAATAGTTATTTAATTTGTTTAATTTATTTTTTAAAAACTTTATTGTGAGTTATAAAAATTATATATTAAAAAATATATATATATAATATTAATATTATAAAAAATTTTAAAAAACTATTTAGATAATTTTAATGTCTCTAAATTTAAAAAAAGTTATAAATAAATTGTAAATAATAATCATCTCCTTATCTACTACTAACCATAACGGTTACAAGAACGCAGAAGGAAGGTAATCAAGTCAGCGACTGTTACTACCACAGAAGCTCTTCGCCAAAAGATAAAGCAATTCCAACAGAGTATGAGAATCAAACCCTTCCACACAATAAAGGCTACCCAGGGCAACGCCTATAAAAGGCCATAAAGTTTTCACTCCATGACATGCTTTTCAGACACACTTGAATTCGCTCACGAATACTTGCATACTCCAACGATCTTACGCCCTTAGTTATTCTTACTTGCCCACGAGAAGCCATCTTTTGCAAAGCTACTACGCTTTTAGGAGCGCAACCCTTACTCTCTTTACTACGTTCCTAGGAAATACAGTACTTGGAGTTTACGCTTCTCACCGGCATCAAAGTCTCTCTTGACGAGAGCACACACCCATCTCAGCACTCTTCACATTTTCATCACTTTCATTACTTTTACCTTCCAAACTCGAACGCTGTTTACTGATTTGAGCGTTGGAGTATTTTTAATGGGATAATATTTCGTCGACGCCTGATCTCTTGTTCTTCATTATGGTATACAGGATTCGAACTCGGTGAACGAAGACGGACTCAAATGATCTATTTAATCTAAATTTATTCAAAATTTAAATTTATGACGCATTAAAATATTTGGATTAAGTTATAATGGATGAAATTATACGTCAAAAAAATTAAAAAAATAAAAAAGTATTTTTTATTATTTCATTGCAGATATTGAAAAATTTTAATATTTTATAAAATAATAATACATATTTTTATAATATTTTTCAAAAAACTAAACATCACCAATTGGATCAATTTCCCTTTTTTTCCAAATTAATATTTTCTTTTGTAATAAAAAATACTTTGTTTAATTTTAGTAGAATTTAAATTATAAATCTATTTTGCCATCAAATCGGATTTGAAAGAATTTTATAAAAGCTATAATCGATTCCCCATAAGACAAGACAGCTTCATTTCCCATGAGAATTAGTCTCCACTTTTCTTCAATTTTAACACTTGATCTGACACGTAGAATTATAAATTAATTATTTTTTTATAAAAATTAAATTTTAAATTAATTAAAAATTAAAGAAAATTAAATAACAACCATATTATATATAATCCTGCTAACTCCAACATAAACTAAAACATAAATATTAAAAATTTGAAAAAATAAGTGACAGAGTGATATTAAAAAGATTTAAAAAATTATGTAAT
The DNA here is from genome assembly GCA_028571085.2 of Nepenthes alata. Classification (NCBI taxonomy): domain Eukaryota; kingdom Viridiplantae; phylum Streptophyta; class Magnoliopsida; order Caryophyllales; family Nepenthaceae; genus Nepenthes; species Nepenthes alata. The sequence goes on from JAOVVI020001498.1 coordinate 16,761, forward strand.
TTGTTTAATTTATTTTTTAAAAACTTTATTGTGAGTTATAAAAATTATATATTGAAATATATGTATATATATATTTATAATATTAATATTATAAAAAAGTTCAAAAAAACTATTTAGATAATTTTAATGTCTCTAAATTAAAAAAAAAGTTATAAATAAATTATAAATAAATACAATCAATATTAATTTTTTTATTTGTTTAGCTCCTCTACTATAAACCCATTTTATAATTTTTATATAATTATTTATATGTATATTTGAAGATTTTAAAAATTAAAAAAATTTAAAATAGTCATATTTTTATTTTTATATAAAAAATAATTATATGAAAATTATATATTATTAATTTTAGCTTATTATATCTTTTCTGTGCTTTGCTCCTTATCAACTGAAGGGCACGACGGTAAATTCACAGTGTCCACTCCCGTGTGTCTGAGTATTATAATATCCCATCAAGTTCTTCCATTATAGGAAGAAACTCTCTCTCTCTCTCTCTCTCTCTTCCATCATCTGACCTCTTCTCTCTCCTCGTATCTTCCTCTTCCTTCTCTTCGTCTCCATCGCCAAAGCTCTCGCTGAACTACCCGTAATTCCTTCTGCTGAGTGATGGGTGTGAGCGTCCGGTGTTCCCACTCTTCCCACATAACCGCGATCATCATCACCAGCTTCTTCCGCCATAAGCTCTAATTCCGTACTTCGTTATTCGCTCTTCTGAACTCTATAACCCGATAACTTCTTGTTACTACAAAACGCAGCCGTTTATACAAGGCATCAGTTATGGCGGGCGGCGGCGGCGGGGGGATGTTCTATGGTGGTTGCGTTCCCAATATGAGTGCTTTGCTTCAAACCCAGGATCTTCCTTGTTCTCCTCAGCCTGTTGATGCCTTTTTCATTTCTGGGTCTTCCACTTCTTTCATGGGTATCCCCTCTCTCTCTCTCTCTCTCTCTCTCTCTCTAATCTTGCTGTCGATTGTTTAATCTGAGTTCTGTGGTCCGCGTATTTAATATTTTCTTTTTGGTCCTAATCATTAAGCTATAAGTACTGCTTTTCAGGTTCTATCTTCAATTTTGTGCTGCTTAGATGTACTATGTAATTGGTGCTTGTATTGTTGTGTTTACTTTTTGATCTTCGTAATTAGTTATCCTTTTCTTCAGCTTCTGATGTGATTTCTTGCTTACCCTTTGTTATGATAGTGGAATCCCTTGATATTGATTCAATTGAATATGAGGCTATGACTTTTGATGGTTTTGCTTTCTCTTTTGCCCTAGATCCGGCAGTCAACTTGTTATTGTTCTATTCTTGGGTTTACTTTTAATATCTGATTCTTAATTGATGTCTCCTAAGTTAGGAAATCTGTCACTGATTTGATTGTGGAGCACTAGTAATTGATTGTGTCTGTACACAGTTGCCACTTTGAGTGGTTTTTGCTTTCTTGTGGGTTCAATGTGGTCATCAAAACCCCCATAATTGGACATAAGCTTATTTAACACAATTGTGGCAGTGCTTATTGGAAGTAGCTTTTCATAGATTCTGTTAATATGCTTATTCAGGTGAGGGTATAACTTTATTTGGAGATTGCCTTGATTTTGTTGTTTGCTTGATTTTGGGCTTGTGGTATACCTCAGCTGGTTTAGCTTCCTTGGTAGATCTTGCGGAATGCCTGAGACGCGTATCACCACCAACTAAGAAGCATGGATATTGATACAGGATACGAAAACAATACCATACCAACATGCTAACGTATCATTGTTCTAAAAATGAGGATACTCTACATCGGGTAAAATTTATTTTATTTATAGAGATGATAATAAAATTGATGAGCATACTAAATTAGTAAAAAAATATATATAAATGAGTTATTTATAATATCTTCAAAAATGTTCCAAAATTTCTCCAATTTACATTATGAACCACAATTTTAAAAATACAAGATTATCCCATGTGTCAAAAATGTGTCGGACGGTGTCAGGCAACTGCCACTTTAATTCCGAGAAGGTGCCTGAGCTCACCAAAAAATGAGCTTTTGATAGATTCTGTTTATGAAAGGAGCTTTATGATCTTGTTTCTGCTTAGGCGCAAGCCCCATGGTTAGTTTCCAAGATATTTGTGGAGGGAAAAGACATGAAAGATCATTCTTTCGTACATTTGGCCAAGATGACAATGCCGATGAGGAGTTGGACGATTACTTCCAGCAGGCTGAGAAAAAGAGGCGGCTGACTGCTGAACAAGTCCAGTTTCTTGAGAAGAGTTTCGAGTTGGAGAACAAGCTCGAACCGGAGAAGAAGATTCAGCTTGCCAAGGATCTTGGCTTGCAGCCTCGACAAATTGCTATTTGGTTCCAAAACCGAAGGGCGCGGTGGAAGACAAAACAACTTGAGAAGGATTTTGAGACTTTGCAAGCTAGATACGACAGCCTGAAAGTTGACTATGAGAATTTGCTCAAAGAGAGGGAGAAACTAAAGGCTGAGGTGATGGTTCCTTCATCTATGCTTGTGAATTTCTTGCTGTATATATCTAAGAAGCATCATATGAAAAAATAATTAATCAATTATGCTATTTTATTCTAAATTATCGGCAAAAATACGTATTTTTTTGTTTCATCATTAAAAATTAATATGCAGGAAGAGCTAGCATGTGAGTGACTCAACAAAGAGGAATTATTATGTAATATGCCTCGTGCACTTGATAAACAGAAGACAATATGGGTTTAATTTTTTAATTATTTCTAGATTACTAAATAATTTCAGTTTTTTTATAATTTATATTAAGAATTATAAAATATGCCATCGTATCCACAGTGTCTAGGATGCTAGCTTGGAAGAAGTAAATATCGGCTGACATGTATTGATATTGGCCCACGATATTAATATTTTTTGATATTACAATAATATAATTTTGTCTTATCAATAAAGTTATGTTGGCTGATATTCAAAGCTTTCAAATGACACGGCCTTGCTAACTTATAAATTTTAAAATTTTTTTCTTTAACATATTAAATAATGATATGTGTTATCTAATATGTTCGATATTAATATTGCTTTGATTGGTGCTGATGCCAATATTTGCTGTGGTATCGGTGCTTCTATTGCTCATATTTTGCATTAATGGGTGACTTTGTTTTTAGGTTCTTCACCTGACAGACAGGCTGCTCCTCAGGGAGAAAGAGCAGGGAGAGTTGGGATCGTCCCACACAGGCACTGAATTGGAAACAACCCCTCAAGAACCCATTGTATATTCTGCTTCTGAGGATGAAGCACCCCAAATCTCCATTGATGCCCTCAAGCACGAGGATCTTGGCTCAGCCAAGAGTGACGTGTTCGACTCAGACAGCCCGTGCAACATCAATGCTGGGCACTCTTTCGCAGAGCCTGGTGACTCTTCTTATGCATTTGAGCCTGAGAACTCGGATCTATCGCAGGACGAGGAAGATACCCTGAGCAAGAGCCTCTTGCCCACCTCTTGCATCTTCCCGAAAATGGAGGACGCCGATTACCCCACCCCGCCTGCAAACTCCTGCAACTTCGGATTTCATGTCGAGGATCACGCAACTTGGTTTTGGTCTTCGTAAGATAAGTTTGCTAAATAACAAATGTTACATGTTCTATGTCCTTAAATTATGAGTCTTGATGAAACAGTTTCATTGTAACAAATATTATACTTTATTTTGGTCAGTTGAAAATTTAATAAATCCAATCAATGTCACGCCAGCTAAGTACGTGGTGGTGGATTTTGATTGTGATTAGAGATGTTGGGTGTGGCCTTGTGTAATTTTTGTCTCATATGCTGGAGATGTCTGTTGAATTTTATGGGGTTTTACTTGTGTAGTAAGAGTGTAACTAAATAAAAAATCCTTTCCTATGCTTATTGTCTCTTTCCTTTGGATTATGATATTTTTACTTCTAATTTATACAACTATGTCATCGAAACTACTACATAAAAGGAGGGCCCACCGAAATGGAGGAGAGAGAAGGTGAGACTCTACCCAAAAAAAAAAAAAAATTACTTAAAATGACTTGACAAATGAGAGTATAATTATAAGTTCCTATTTCCTTTGTTCTTGCAGAGATAGTTCACTGATTCATCAACAATACGCAGGCTTTGTTCTTTAGAATGATGAGAGCAATGAAAGCACATTTTCATTTACTTATGTGGGTGGGTTTGCTCTTATGAGAGACCAATGCATTATAGTGGGCATGTGATTCTCGCTTGAACCAGAGATTGATAGAATTCGGTGCTTGATGGGCACTCTAGCGGAGATGAGCCGTTTAAGGTGTGCGTGGCCCATGCCCGAGTGCTAGATTGATAATGTGTTTCTGAGTGAGTAACGTGCGGCTAACCCTCGATCATCATAATCAACTTTCCTGCTTGTATATAAAAGTCAACATGGAAATTAGGTTACATGACTCATATCGAAGATGATAAGAGAGCGGGACACAGGAGAAGGAAGAAAAGCCACGAGCCACTTCGCCTGAAGATGGGTCACAATTATTAGCGTTATGACATATCTACCAATTCTAGTTCTTCATACCTCACATTGTTCTCGTCCCTTGTAAGCCTTTTGTGTTGATATTCGCGGGTTGTCGGTTTTCACCTTGTGGTGAGTAGTGTGTCCCGAGGCAGTCAGCCCTCACCAAGCTGCTGGCATTGTTAAATGCTCTACCCTAAAGTAAGCTTTCCTCAATACAACAGATGCAGAAGTCAAAAAATTAAAAGTCGTAGAATAAGTCGGAGAAAGAAAGCAGTTAGGCGACTGTATCGACTATAAAGTAAGGGTACAGTAGTATCTTGGGAATTGACAATACGGACTTCAATCTCATTGTTTTTATATAAAATCTTGGTGTTCTTGCAATTTGTTATCATCACTTCTTTATTGTCTTGCATATTTGCAATCCATGGTACATGTGTTGTCATTAATTTGCCTGTTTGAGTTGTTATAAGGAAGAAAAGCTCATCCTGTTGATATTTTTTCCAAACACTTAAAAAAAACAAAGTCATTATGTAATTGATTTGATTTCATGTTGGATGGAAGCAAACACTCCCCATGATAAATTGTTTCCCACTATTAATAATGTCTACCATCTTCCACCATTAAAACTCTTAGTTTTAAGCCTGTCATATACTTTTCGTAACCACTATTTATCAAGGCTTCGATTTTTGGTTGCTTTCTTACGTGGATGCCAATTGTTCAACCATTGAACACTAGCAATTAAAACTTCATACCGGCGAGTTACATTACACTTTATGAATTGGGATTATGGTATATGTCATTGGGTTTTTGGTGACCCTATTGTGGGTGTTTCAACAAATGAAAGGCCATCGGAATATCGTGTGAGGATTGAAGTGTCCGCGTGCGCGGCGAGCGAAAATTTTAGAAGATGTGCGCCTAAGCAGCGCCTGAGATGCGGCTCAAGCGTAAATTCCTATATATGCGTGCCTGATTTGTGCCCGATTAACGCTCAAACGCCGACTTCTGGGACTTGGTGCTTGATGGGTGCTCAAGCTTGCCCGAGGTTTATAAAATCGGACAAATGTGATTTTAGGGTTAGAATTTTAAAGTATTTCTCCAAAAAAGGCGCCGCACAGTGAGAGAAGAAGAGAGAAGTGGAAGAGGTTTGGAATTTGGTTAAGATCCAATTTGAGTTCAGTTCTTCACCAAAGTTGAGTATATCGTTTTGGAGGGGATTTTTAGAGAGTCATTTTCGTTTGGTTGCTCTTTTTTTCATTATATTTCTCTTGTGAATTATCGGGTATATTGAGAGGGAGTTGTATTCAACCATTCTTCACTCGAATTTATAGTAAAGGGATTTCAGAATGGTTTTTTGTAATAGGCACTATTTATAGTTGATTTATTTAAAATTTGTCAAGTAATTTTTTTCTTAGTTAAAAAGAATTTTTCACGTAAAAAATCTTTGTGTATTATTTATTTCTCATACTCACAAATTTTGTGGCTGATGGTTAACGGGGGGTTCGAGTTTGTTCCGTTGCGCCGAATCGGATGTATTCAAGTGTTGAACCCCAACATTTGTACCGTGGTTAATATGCTTATTTCAATTTAGATATGGAAAAAAAGCTTGTTTTGTTGATAATTTCCAACCAATTTTCACAAAAAATAAAAATTATTTTATACATACATACACATATATATACATATGGTTTAGTTGACTTCATGTTGGATGGAAGCAAACACTCACCATGACAAATTGTTTCCCACTATGAAGAATGTCCAACATCTTCTTTTTTTTTTTTGGCAAGTAAGTTAAATGTATTAAAGAAAAAAAAATTTTTACAACCTATGATTTAACTCCAAGTATTTTTTCGACTTGGGATAAAATTATAACCGCGGGGGCTCACCCCGAAAGACGTATTAGCCAGATCACAGGCGCGCACGCACCACATCATCGCATTACAATGAGCAGTTCCAAATTGCAAAGACGGCAGAAAACGAAGGCTTCAAATCTCCACACCGATCGTAGCATATTCACTTCAAATGTCCAACATCTTCATAGGAAAACATTCATAACTTCATACAAGTAAGTTGCAATATGTAATTCATGGAATGTGATTCTCTCTCAACAATGATATTAGTATTTGGCATATTTAACTGAGCCACAAACGTGTTGTTTGTTGTTTGAAATTGGTCATTGTGGATTGTAGTATTCGGCCAAAATTCAACAATTAATTTTGATTAATTAGCTATCGTATTATTTCTAATAAGTAGTACTTGGAGAATATAAATATAAATAACTGATTTGCTATAATTCGCTCATCCCATCCTTTTTCAAATCTAGTATCTGTTTCTTCATTATCTTTCATTTTTCTTAAAAAGATCACTGATTTGAGTATTAGATGATATATTGATAAACGAATGTCATATACTTCTTAGTTATAATTCATTCTATTATGGTGTGTAAGATCTGAATTTAAAATTATAAAAATTAGACCCATCACTATCCAGATATCCTAATATTATTATACAGCTCCCTAATTCATATGTTAATTCAAATTATCAAAACGTGACACTTATATTATAATACATCTCTATAATAATAATAAAAAGTTATCACAAAATATTTTTCATTGTCTAATTTGATAAGAACAAAATCAATATGTGAGACAAATATATAATAAATTGAGTGAAATTAACATTAAATCTAAGTTAAATTACACCCATCAATCAAAATCGTACGATGCTGTCTACCTTGATGCTCACGACTCCTTTTGCTTAACATATACGTAACAACGTGGCATTGAGAAGCACAGTTACTTGTCGAATATTATGTTCTAAATGGGATTTGATGATGTTTGTTGATGTTCTTCCTTATCTTCATCACAATGGTGAGAATAAATTTGATTAATAATTTTAATTATAAAAATAAAAAAAATT
>JAOVVI020001499.1:0-24133 GCA_028571085.2 Nepenthes alata
TATTATGATTCATTCTTATTATCCTTATGATTCATTCTTATAATCCTTTGCTATTTTGCTTTAGTTTGCTTTGTTTTCAGCATATGACACAAATGCCTATTTATGTAGGCCATTACATGGATTCATCCATTTATCATTGATAATACTAAAAAATGTCATTGAGAAAGAGAATTTTCTCTTTGTAGGGTTATACTTCATCCTCAGAAGAACCACCCAAGGTGGTGATTTTGGTACTTCACATTGATCATATTGAGGTTTTGAACCTATCCAAGATTAGATCTTGTTATCGTTAACAGAATTTGTATCGTGGTTTTTCAACCCAATCACCATCAAATCCTTATACCAGTCCCCTTATTCCTTTTTCTTTTTCTTTTGCATTCCACTGTAACAAATTTGTCACATAAGGAAATTTCGTGTAGAACATGTACCGAATGGCTGAAGGGGAAGCAACAGCAATGACAGGAGCAACAAGGGCCTCTTTTAGAACCTGCTGGTCCACGTGATGAACAGGCATCTGAAATGCTTGAAGGGATAGAAAAACAGGTTAATACGCAGATATACAATGGCATGAAGAAATCTGATACTTCACAAATAGAGGATGAGAAGCTTGCTGACGAACAAACTCAATATAAACTTGAAAATTGTCACAAAACTACTGTTGCTTCAGGTAGAACTGTAGAAGTCATGATTTCAACATTCTCATATTTTCAGTTGGGCATCAGTTGTTGAACAAAAGATTAAGATGATGCACCATGTTTCAAATTGCTTAGCAGCTCCAAGCACCACAAACTTTAGTCTGAAAATGTAGGAGCAAGAAACTCAATCTTCGGTGATAATCATATATTTGTCATCAGCCTTTTGTCTGATTCTGCAAACCCAAAGATCTTTCAATTGTGCAGATTTACATTTACCCTCGTGTAAACATACAACTGGCCAATACCGTAGTAAAGAGCCACCAATTCACACAAATTTGCCTACCTGGCCCAATATTATGGCTGAATTGGTAAAATTGTATTCCCTATATTCCTTGCAAATTATCCTCACTTTTCCAAGTTAACTAATATCATCTTTGACCAATAAAGTCAAAGAAGACATTTTCTAGGAAAGGAGGTAGTAATAGCAAATGTGTTGCAGTTGGACCGTTGCCTGCATCAATATTTGGCTGCTTGCATGTGGCATTCATTCATTAAAAAACAAGCCAATAAGACATGCTTTAGTGTATATGACAGAAAACATGATAGGTTGGCACAAAAAACAAGTTTTATGATTCAAAATATAAAGAGCCAAACAATTTGATCATAAAAAGAAGGATAAGAAAAACAGTTGCATAAAAAGGGCAGCATGATGCAAAAAGCTCCCACATTGTGGGCTCCAAGGACTTGTTCAACTAACATAACTAAAAGGCAATGGTTTTTCAGAGGAAGGAATAAAAGGTTAATAGACAACAGTTTATTAGCAATACATGAACCAAATCAAACCATTGATGGTATAACTTTATTTGGGTGGGGACCTTGGGAGGTTGGGAGGAAAAAAAAATCAATGAAACTTCTAAAAAGAAAGTTACCGTGGTGTAGGTGTTCAGCCTTGTGACCTGAAATCCACGATTAGACAGGCCCTCCTCTGCAATATTAAACAACTAAACAGATCAATATGATGAAATCAAGCTTTATACAGATATACAGAATATGAACTGGGTTGTTCATTTAGCCAAACAGTGCAACTTTTTAGATCCTAGAAATCTATACAGCTTACAGCTATGCCAGTTTTCTAATTATCATTGTTTCCTGTTACCCTTTTTATTTACTTTTCTTTGTTTTATGGTGGAAATATACTTCAGCAGGTATCTGAAGATCTCGAAGTCGTGTGGGATTCAAATGGGTGTGTAATACCACTTACTACGACAAGCTTGAAGGTCCTCCCCCATAAAAAGGATTGTTCTCGCCTTTCTTTGATTTTTATTTCCAACAATTTTAAGACAAGCTTTCCCAAAGTAATCTCCAATCTTTGGATTTCTAAGAGCATCCCTTCTTTTGTTGTTTTCATTAGGTCTAAATAATATCCTAGTTCCATAACTCTGTGGTAAACAATTATCCAAATCATTATAATAACTCATTCCTGGAGGTTGGTCAGGGTACAAAAGCTAGTTAAGTTAAAATGTTTGAAGGTATAGTTGATGCAATTGATAACTTGTCTAGTATAGAACTAATAAATTCCCAAAATCTTGTAGAAAAAGAGTATAAATAAATTCAGAACTCTTTCATTTCTTGATCATACATAATTGTCAACAAGAATTTTGTCTTGTTACCAACTTGATGTTGATAAATCTAGGAATTTAGAAATTTATTTCGGACAATTAAACCTTCTCGAAATGTTTCTTTTTAAGAACCAAAAAAATTTGTGCCAAAATAATAGATGTGAAGAAGAACAAAAGGCCTTTGATACGTAATGGGTCTTCAAGCACTATTTTTTGCATCTCCCTGACCAAATCTCACCAAATTAGGATTACATTCAAGTCATGCCTTTACTCTTTAGGGTTAGAGTTGCAAAGAATGAAGAAGGGTATCACAGTTTCAGTGGACCTAGGCCAAAGGCTTTCCAGTACTTCAAAACTTTTTTTATATGAAGAAATCAAAATGGCAATGGAAATGAGTAGTAGCTCTATGCATCGGGACATGAGGGCCACAAGTTCAATTCACTCGTTTCCCCAACATTACAAACTGACAATCAAGAGAGAGAGAGAGAGAGAAGCAGCAGCAGCAGTTTCAGTCACATTAAGATCATTTGACATGTGCAAACAGAGTGAGCATATGGTTCTTCCTCCACTCGATCCTCTCTGTGGTGAGCGGAAAATAAAGGGGAGGGAATGCCTTGTGGTTTGACTATCCACTTGAAAGGGCTATGGTAAGAGTTCAATTCCTACAAATTCCCTCTATGCATCATATATATAAACAAATATATATACATATATATCTAGGTATGTAGGTATTTATGTACATATGTATGTGTGTGTGCGTGTGTACATATGTATGTATATTTATATATTCCTTCTAAATGATTTTTTTATGAAAATTATCGAGATTGTAATAATGAGATGCCATGTGACATGACTTTCAACGTTTGGAACTTTTGACTTCAGATTTAGTTATATTAGTTTCCTACACAATGGTCAAACCTCAAAAGCAAATGTGACAGAATATGTTTAAAGATCAGTACATGAACAATAACCCAAATTAAATTTAAATCATGTTAGGCAACAAGTTAGCATAAGATGATATGTCCCGAATGAACAAGCACAATGGTTATATAGTTTGTTCAATGGACAAACACAGAGGGTGTTGGAAAGCTAACACTGAATAGAACTAGGATCTAACATTTAAGGATGTCTTGAGTTTGGCACTAATAGCGGAAGCTATGCAATATTATAGCACCTCAGCTTTAGTTACATTCATATACTTAAAGAATCTAAGGTTGTGTGTTTGTTTTGAGAAATTTCAGCATTACAAGGCTTTAGGATGGAGCACTTGAAAGAACAAGGGATATCAGAATTCAAAACAAAAGAAAGTAAAAATGAGAACATAATAAAGAAGATTCACAGCTTAACATCTGGGGTAAATATTGCATCCCACAATTTCTGAAAGAAAAATTGCTGCATTATATTTTGATCTTACTCACACAGGAGTATGGAAATAATTGAATGCTTCTAGTACTGCTCAGTCTGCATGTAGTTTACACTTCTCAGTGCAGATTTCTGTGGATTACTAGACCCTTGGCATTAAATTTTCAACAGAACTTGAATTTAAGAAGACAAAAACAATAAAAGGAAAGTGAGCAACATGCAATTTTAAACAAACTTTATGAACTTTCAGATAACAACTATAAAGGACCTAAGTTGGACCTTAGTCATCTAACAATACCAAAATCCATGGATCGTTACACTTACTTTCCAGCCCTTCTTAGAGTCATCAAAGGATGCTAAAGAATAGACACCATCCCATTTTCACACTAACAATTACTTTAAAAAAAAAATGTTTCCCAAGAACAACAAAAGCTCAACATATCAAGATAGATCCTCATATTTACAATCACAGTTCACATGAATTCCAGAGTTTAGACTACTTCACTAGGACACACATGCTGAAGTTTGATAGTGATTTACAGTCACGCTTTTATATGCAATCCTGAGGTAGCCAACTTCAGTGGCCAAATGTGATGTTTGCTAGGCTTAATGTCCAGTTAAGAAAATGTACCCAGACATTTCACACTTACCAACCTCATTGCTAGCTTTCTCTGACGCAGGATACAAGACAGAGCATTTTTTATCCCCACTTTTAGGAAGCTCCGAAGCCAAAACATTACCTGTAGCTGAAACAAAGGGCTCGAATTTGTAAAATACTTCACATTTAAGACATAATACAAGAATATTGTGGAAGAAATGAATAATCAAAACCTCAAGTTTGCAAGTTAGTTCTCACAATTTATGATATGACTCTAACCTATGCATTCATGGTGCATATGAAGGGAAATAGTTCAGATTCTTGTTAGAAAAGCAATAAATCATTAGGGAAAACAGGTTGTTTTTATGAGACAATTTCTCAGATTTTATTGTTCATGTGATATATCTTCCTTCACATTGGAGTTCTTCATCGTATCAAAACATTTAACTCTATTAAGTAGGTACAGATCAACTATCTTTTTTTTTCACTTTTTGTGCTTACCAAGAGGTAAAGATAAACCAAGAAGGTCTCATACAAAGTAAGCAATGACGACAAAATAATTGCCCAAACAGTTTTCCTTGACAAAATCACCAGATGCTACATGTGCCTGAGCAGTTAGATTATTTTGTGAGCTGCAAAAAATCATTGCCCACGCTGAACAAATCGTTGGGATGAAAACAATCAATAATGAAAATATTGTCAAATAAATCTTATCATAGAACAATGCCAACGTTGAGATCTGCCATATGAAAAGACTACAGACAATTAAAAGCAGCATAAAAAAGGCAGCGATCACATTATATCTTGATTGTGCATGAGAGACAAAACTACCTTTTGAGGGAGTAAATGCAACTTCAAGGGTATGTGATGACTGCACCACCTCCTTAAATATGCTGGCTGTACCACTTCCAACAACACCTATTTTAACATGTGGACTTCCAGCAGCCCTAATCATAAAAGGTGGCAGTGTCATTAATGAATATCATAACACCATGATGCTAAACTTAATATTATGCAGAAGCAGTAGAAACAAATATAAACAGTAGAGACAAAATAAATATTGGTATGAATCATATGGAAGATGATTGCAATATCTTGCCATATTGGCAATATATCGACCAATAATCAAAATATCGGCCTCTTTCAATTTGCTTGTTTGTTAAAAGCCTAAATTCACAAGTTTTGTTATCATTCGGGGTATTTTTTAATAACTAAGGGAGATATTAAGCTAAATTTTGACAAAATAAACTAAACTCTTCAAAGAATTAAATATATGATAAAAGATTATCAAATTTTAATACATAACTTAATTTTTATGTGATCACAAAAATTAAAAAATTGTATCCGTAGGGTCCAATACAGATATTTATCAGCCAATACAACTACAGCCCAATATTTTAATATATGGTAAGGAGCCTTTTGAAGGTACATTAACTGGGTCAAAGAATGTCGTTATGACAAAACAAGGGTAGTTAACCAATATGAAACAAAGCACAGATCCCAATTCCCCATATCAAAAAATAAAATATAAAACTTGATCTAAAAACTTGCTTATATCTTGTTACTGATTCTTTCAAGCATATAATAGACACAAAAGAGTAAAGAGGTGAGGTAGCAGATGGATGCACTAGCTCAAATTTCTGCAGCACAAGAAGAAGCAACATAGACGCACAGAGTTGTTAAGCTTATGCCCATAAGATAGAGAAATCAGGAAGTTGCTTTCCAAACCGTAATAGCAGAGCAGTAAATATCTCTCTGGTTGATATTCAAATCAGGGTTTTTTTTTTAAATACAAAATTAACATTATCAATAAAATTTCATAGTAAGGAATCAGAGAATTCTCCATCAAAAGACTGTCTACCTACGCCTAAGCATACCACCTAAAAAAACCCCAAGCCCTCCAGTAAAAAGGAGGCATGAAGCCACCAACAAGTAAAAGGAAACAAGCGTTGAAAGGAAAACATTAGAGGATAGAATGGAAAAGAAGACTCTTAACACCTCTTTAGTTAGGAAACCTGTTTTCTATTTTCAGTTTTCAGTTTAATTTCTTTTATTTTTTCTACTTAATTATTTCAAAGTTCTTCTGGGAAAAAAAGTTCATTTGTTTCTATTAAAAACATATCCATTTATATGTAAAGGTTTATTAACAGTCATTAGCAACACAATGGTTAATCAACATATGATTAGGGTTGTTAATAAAAACTAAAATACTCGAAACTTAGCTTAAATTGCTGTTTGAAGTTTTTTCGAGCTCAACTAAGAAAGCTTAATAAGTTAAGTCAAACCAATCTTATAAGCATGTTGAGGTAAAGAGTAAGTTTTGAACACATCATTATTTCGTATATTCATTTATACAAAACAAACTACTCTGACTTTGATAACTAGGCTAGAAGCTTAAGCTCATTTTGTTAGAGCCTAAATCATGAAGTTGAAAATTGAACTTGAGCTTAATTATATTATCCTAATTACCAGCTCGAGTTTAAGAAAAATGATACTCAATTCATTTACAATGATATCATTGGTAGTTAGTTGTGAAAAAGTCAATTGTAGTTATTAAAGCTGCACTAATTCTTGAAAACATTAATACATTAATTTAGTTCAATTTTGTAAGAAATTAACAATATACAAATACAAATTCTATTACATTATAGAAAATTTTCGACAATAATCTAAACGTTGATAAAAGGACGATATATGTGGCTCCTTATACTGGTGATATAATCATGCTTTCCAATGTCTTGAAAATATCATTTGCAGTGACTAAATATTTCTTATCAATAAAGTACAAACAAAATCAAAACAAAATTAAATCCAATTCTAGTATTACATATCACATATACTACTCTAGTTTTGGCATACAATTATATCTATAAACTCACAAATCAATGTTTTTATCATCACAAGTTTTTGAAAAAAAAATGGCATATAAGCTAAATTTAAATTGTGGAAAATACCTCTTTATAACTAGGGAAAATTTTAAAAAGTATCATTTTGAATTTTTTTTTTTTTGAGTTTTTCATAATTCAGTGTATAAAACATATAGATTTGAAAAAATATTTCTGATGTTCTGCTTCATGGAAATTTTTTCCATGAAACAACCTTAGTTTTCCAAAGAAAGGGCCATATTTTTATGTTCAACGAGTTTACTTTGTGATTTGTGTGTAAATAAACTGAAGTATAGATGGACTGATTTCAAAATCAAATTTCTAGGCCATGAATTTATCAGCTTCTCTAGTATGCTCACACTGTGTTATAATGACTATTGCTATATGAGAAACTGGTGTTAAACACACGTACACTAAAGGATGATAATAGCAGAAATAAGTACGAAAACAAAAAATCAATATTCATAATTTGAATACATGTAAAAAGATCATGGATTTAGATGAACATATGTATCAAATTAACATTCATACAAAACAATATAAATATAATGTGCATAAAAAATAAAGAATTGATGATATTATTGACAAATGGAAAACTCTTGAATGTATTCAGAAGAAAAAAACCTTTGAGCTGTCAATCATCGACTGACAATCCGCTTCATGAAAAGAGTTAACTCATAGACCGGTAGTTCAGATGAGCTAACCCCTAGCCGACTAACACTAAGCCCCTAACTAATTCCCTAATTAGATCTACACTATGTAGCAATACCAGAACCCCTTGGCATGGACCTTACTTAAATAAACAATTCAAAGTTCCAACATTGCATCAATTCCAACACTCGAGACACACACCAAACTCAAGAATCGCATGTTTGGTTTAAGATTTTTTGGTGAAAGATTTACACATTCAAGAACACATCATCATCAAAATAAGAAAATCTCTCAAATGTTTGGCAGTTTCCTCTCAAACACACAAGGCCCTATAAAAAAGTTCTCAACCGATATTTATCTTCATGGAAGACTAGAGGAAATCGAGGCTCAATATGTATATAACTCAAGGTCAAAGACATTTCAGAGCAATCACGTGAACTTCAAGTAAAACATTTAGTTCCTCTTCACTCAAGCCAAATTTCAAGCGAGCCTCAAGCAAAATTCTCTAGTCTCTTTTTTCTTAAGCCAAATTTCGTGCAAAGTTATCTGATCCATTTTCACTCAACCAAAATGCAGAATGATCCTCAATTGAAGATGTTTGGTGTTATTTCAATCACTCAAGCTAAATACTGAGCAAACCTTGAGCTAAACTATCAGGTCATTTCATTCACCCAACGAACCTTGAGTGAAACTCACTGGCACTTTTCGCATGTTCCAAATGTTGAAGGAACCTTATAGCGAAATTCTAAGGCCACATTTTCCTTAAACCAAACATTGAATGAACCTGAGCGAAAATCTTTGCCTGAAATATGTTGCTTGAGCCAATGGTATGCCAACATCAGGCCAAAGATCAAACAAAAATAACCTAAAAGGCTCAAAATACAACATATTGTCATGGAATCTGCCAAACACATAGATTAGATCAACAATCTCCCATTTGGCAATTTCATGACAAAATATAACACAATGCTCAAAGAAAAAAATGAATTTTGATAACCACCCAATTAGAATCCACAGACATAATCTATACTCTAGACTCGCTGGATGATTCAAAGGGACTGCACAAATCACAAACTCAACAAGACCAAGAGATGCATAGAGTAATACAAGTATACAAGAGATGCACCCAATACATTAATCACAAACAAAGACAAGGCACATTATAATGCAAAACACACACACAAACATCCTACAACAAAAATATAAAACCTCCTCCAACAAACATCACTCTAATAAACATTACTCCCCCTCAGTCATACCCGTACAGCCCTTCAAATAAACAATAATCCCTTTATTTGTTATGAGTCGACAAATGGTCTACTCATTTGATCCATTGGAGTCACTCTCCGCACCATCACGAGAAGCCATCTGAGCCCATATATGCTCTAACTCTGCTCAAGCATCCCTATGCACAGTATTCACATCCAAAATCTGTCACCCAGTGCCCGTAAACCTACCATTATCTTAGCCTGATTTCATAGAATCTAGCTCAGCTGGCTCATGAGAACCACAAGGCTGCATTATGATAAAATGATGTGTGAGAAGTCCTGGAAAGAGGTGTAGAAGAAGATAAATAAGAGGACTGAAGAGCAGATCTAGCTACAGTAGGAGGAAGACTATCCTCACACATAGGATCTAGAAAATCATGATAGCCAGGGCATTTTGGGTACTTCAAATAAGGGCCATGCTCAGAAGAAGAGTGGAATTCCCTATGAGTTTCCTGACCTTGGCACAAGCCTCAGGAGGAAACGAAATATCGTGCGATAACAAGGCACTGGAAAGGCAACAAAAAGAAGTTTTAAATCATTTCTGAGCATCCTAATGGGCCTCAATGAAAGAAGAAACATATTAGATGAGAATCAATGGAACCATTTCAGAGCATGGCATATAAAAGTGTGTCTGGGAAAGGGAAAATGTGGCAATATGAGAGACAGGGAACAGGTTGGTGCACATCAGCCAATAGACTACAAGACGCTCAACGGAAAGCTCCCATATGGAAAGTGTGTCCATTTTAAGTGGTAGCCTTATTCAAAAGAAATGATGTGACAGCATCATGATATGGGGAAAGACTGGGGCAATGATATAAGGGGCTCTCAGCATTCAAAATCTCTAGAGAATCCCAAATCACCTACATGGAAATCTTAGATCAGCGACCTCCCAATGACAAAAAAGATAGAAGGAGCGAGTATATATGAAAATATTGGCAATATTTACAAAATTAGCCGATATGTATCGATATTACCCTCCAAATATCGATATTTTTCAATATCACAACAATATCATAATATGTTACCATATCTACAATATATCATAATATATCGGTTAATATACAAAATAATGATCGATATGACCTTGTTAGTGTACGATTTTAAGAAATGTTTTTCTTCCGAAATATCTGATATTGCCACATATTTTTCAAAATTGATATAGACAAGATAAATACTGATATTTTCATCCGTGGAAGAGAGAAAATAACATGTACAATACAAAAAAAATTCCCAATCTAGAGTGGAATTGGATGAATGAGATTACATAATATGGGCCCCGAGTGCCATGAAGTGAACATAGAACAAATGGCAGGAGAAAGGTCCACAAGATGAACTGCTTGCTCAATAAGGAAAGGTCAACAACAAAAATGTCCAAATATCTCCTCCACATCCTTGTTCACCATCTGGGCTTGATCCATTGCTTCAGTACTAACCTTCTTCACAATTTGCAATGTTTTTGGTGCAAGGCATCTAGAATAAGTATAAATCAACAGACAGGAAAAAAAACACAACAAAGGACACAGAATCTCAAGCATGAGAAGTGCAGAAATCGTACAAAAAGGTAAGAATGATTAAGCATCAATAGCCCAAAAATCATGCAAAAGGGATTCAAACAGAAACCCTAAGTGGAAGCTAAATCAACACACAAGTCTGAATTTGAAGATAACTAGTCCAACGACCAATGTAAAGGACAAAACATGATTCTTGTTGAACTAATGACATGAAGATGAGTGATTCTAGCATGAATAAAGTCTAGTGTATGAAATAAACCTAAATGTGAGAAAAAGGCTAATGAAAAGGCGAGAAATCTCAAATGGATACCTTAGTTTTTGGAAATGATTACAAATTTGATCAAGCCTGTAGAACAAACCAAGTTCTGCGAGAGAGAATTTTGGAGAGTTACCAAAAGAGAGAACAAGAATGTGCAGCATGTGCAAACTGGCTAGGCTTGAATATAAGGTGCAAGAAAATAAAGACATTTGCTTAATGAAAGTTGAGCGAAAGAGGCACATGTAAGCATGCTCAAGCAACCGGTGCATGGACATTGAACAAAAAAACACCTCATGCAAAACATTCCCAAATTGAAACACCTAAGAGACTTAAATGCATATGCAATGGCCATCCAACACATGAAACCAAATATTTTTAGTGTCAAAAGCATTAGGATCACAGGGAAAAAAACAGGTGAGCATGCTCTTCCCAAAGCTTATAATGGCAAAACTAAAACACAAACAAACAAAAATGCAGGTTCAAGACAGCATGCAAGTTATATAAAGTGTTGCATATGTAGTGAAATCACTATATTCAAGAAGGGAGACTCAAAACCTCAAATTATGCACAATATTTCTCAGCAAAGAAAGTCAAACTTAATGCTACTAGGACTTTGATCTCTCCTTGTTCTCCCCCTTTTATGAGCCTTCATTGATATACTTCATATTTCATTTTGTCCTCTTTTATTGTTGCAAGTTTTTCTTTTTGACATATGAGAGGATTATTTAGATTTTAACATTTTTCTTTCTCTTTTTCCGATAAATAAAAATATCGATATCAATATCAACATCAGTCGTGGTTATATCAATATCGAATATATTAAACAATAACTATCGGTATTAAATATATCAGATTGAAAAAAATTCTAAAAATCTTAAACTGGTAGGGTGTATCAGCCGATATATCGGCTTTGTCAATAATATGTTAACATATCGTTATATTGTCATGGTTTCAGAAAATATCGATATCAGGAGGCCCTGATACTAATATATATCTGCCAATACATATTATATCAGCCGATAAATCCATAAATGCTTTTTCCTTTTCTTTTTTAGCAGTATTTTTGAGATAAAACTCAACTAGTACGATGTCAACTTAGATCCAAGGTCAATTTAACACACCTTGGATTGGTGACTTAAAGATACACATTTTTAGGTCAAGACCACCAATCAAATAAATTGTGTGAAGTGAAAGGTGACCAACACTATATAAACAGCACCTAAATACAGCCACCAAGTGCATCAACCAAAAGTATAATTTGAGAAACATGTGCGCATTTTGCAAGGTCAGCTTATTCGATAGTGTTTCCATAGATTTGATACTTTAAACAAATGTCTATACAAAAACATGCAAAACAACAAAAAGCACATGACCTAATAAATGTATGCACTCTAATCTAATGCAAAATGCAACCTAAGCTAATGCATAATGCAAATATAAGCTAATACACAATACATCATAGCTATATTGCATGCATGAGAATGCTACTCAAGGTGCAGTATAAGCATAGATGGTTTTTTTAACAACTCAAACCTAAGACTATCCAAAGGTTTTGTGAACAAATAGGTCAATTAGTTTTCAGGGGGAATGTGCTCAAGAGAAATAGCTATATGCTCCACTAACTTGCAAATAAAGTGGTGTCGAATGTCGATATGCTTAGTCTGGGATCATTGGACAGGATTTTTAGAAAGGTTGATTGTGCTAGTTTATCAAAGTACACTACTATGTTCTCTTGGTCAAACCCATAGCCAGTCAACATTTATTTCATCCATATGAGTTGAAAGCAACTTCTTCCTGCAATATACTCAGGCTCGACAGTAGACAACGAAATGTAATTCTCTCTACTAATCATCCATGCCACAAAATTTGAGCCCATGTAAAAACAACCTCTAGTTTTGCACTACTTATCATAGGCACAATCAGCCCAATTGGCATCCAAGTACTCGACTATAGTTATGACCCGCGGTTAGAGTCTCTGGAGTACCATAGTTATAACATGCGGTTTCATTGACAAATCTGATGATATGTTTTACAATGTCCAAATGAGATTCCCTAGGATCTTATTGGAATTTAATACGCATCCCAACACTAGAGCTATGTAAGGTCTGTTGATCTTTAGATAGAGAAGAGTATATATCATGCTCCTATAAAGAGTTTAGTCAACATTCTTCATGGAATGCTAAAGACCTAGTATTAAACTTGCGCTTATCAGAGTTGTTATCAAGGCCATATCGCTTACCTAGATCCTTTATAAAAGATTGGAATATGAAGACTATGTGATCTAGTTGCTTGGCAATCAATCCTAAGTAGTGCAACTATACAACCATGCTCATTTCAAACTCCTTTTTTCATAGATTCCACAAATTCATGTGCAAGGACTCGGTGAGTGGCCCAAAGGCAATGTTATCAACATAGATTTGGGCAATGATAAACACTCTTCACCACATTTGATGAATATAATCTATCAACTCTTCCCCAGGAAAATCTATAATTTTAGGATCCCCAGATCCTACAACCTGCTCCTCCTAGGCCTCTTCTGAAGTATTACATTCAAAAAGGCACTGTTAACATCTATTTGATACAATTTGAACCTACAGTGCAAGCTATCAAGAGGATTATCCTAATGGACTCTAGTCTAGCCACAAGGACAAATGCCCTTAGTATACCCTTTATCATCAAATGCCACCATCTTAATCCGCCTTATTCTTGAAGATATATTTGGTTCCAATAACATTTTCATCTTGTTTTCCCAGGAACAAAGTACCATATGTTGTCCCTAATAAATTGATTTAATTTCTCATTCATGGCAATAATCCAACACACATTACTAAGGCATCATCAATTTTTTTTTTTTTGTTCAACTTGAGAGGCATAGCTAGTAAAGTCATTTGATTGAACACCCTACTATGCAATCTCAACCCTTCATTGACACTTGCAACGCCGATGTCTTTGGGAGGATTAAGTTTGAACCTAGAAGATGATTCCATGATAGGGTTGACTTCTAATTCACTATAGCTTGGAGGTTTGGTATTTGTAACTAGTCTAGGCTCCTCATCATCAATCTTCTTAAAACTAGTCTCCCCCTCAAATTAAGCATCCTAATTCATGCCATCAATGACAACATTTATCAACTACATGACAATTAATCTCTATAAGCTCGACTATTCTTGGAGTAGGGATAGGAAGATCCCTTCATCACTCAAGGAGTCAAACTTCCCAAAGTTCTCTCAATCTCCAAGGATGTAGCACTTGCTACCGAAAATCCGAAAATAAACAGTGATAGGCTTCTTTTCTTTAGAAAGCTTGCATGAAGTCTTACTATACCAGCCTAAGATACACCTGATTGATTATGTGGCATGAAATTTTCACAGTATCATCCCCAAAGTGCATAGCTACATTCAAATATGGATCATAATTCAAGCCATTTCTTGAAGAATCCTATTCTTTCTCTCAACAACTCCATTTGGTTGTGAAATGATAGGTGCAGAAAATTCACGATAACCTTTCATCATTGCGAAAATCCTTAAATTCAAAGTTGTCAAACTCTCTCCCATGATTACTTCTAATCCTTCATGTTGAAATTTCCTAATCAAGGCTATCGCAATTGCAAGTGTCCAACTTCCCTCCCAAAAGCTCAACCAAGTAAATCAGATGTAATTATAAATGTTGTTAAAGGTGCACTTAGGCTTAGGCTAAAAGCATTTGGCCTAAACATACCTAGGTGAGACTCATTTCAAGAGGCATATGCCAAGGCTCTAAGGTATGCGCCTTTTTAGAGTCTCAAGGTACGCTCCTCGAGCGTCTCAAAAAATTTTTTCGAAAAGAATAAATTGTTTCTTTTTAAATTAATCATTATATTTAATAATTACTTTTAATACTAACTTGATGTTTGAGAAATTGATATTAGTGAAAGTAATAAGTGGCTGATTGGAAAAATAGATATGATTAGGGAAATGAATTTGAATTTTATGATGATTCTTTAACAAGAAATCTATACCTAAATTATTGGAGTAAACGATACTGTACATCATATAGTATAAACATTGAAGAATACTTGCTCCAAGGGTTACTCCATTAGAGTTTGCAAATAACAAATATTCTTACATAGATAGATATATAGAGGCAAATAAGCCATTCAAGCTTATAAGCTAAGGAATGAGATGACTATGCATTTTGATCAACGATAATAATAAATATTATTCTTTGCTGTACATAACTGAGAATAATATTTCTAATTTGTTAATGATTTTGAATATTCTTGTATGTTTATAGTGAGTTGTGCTCATCAATCGTTATCTTTTATGTTAGTTAAAATATAAGTTAAAAATTATTGTCAAATATACTTTTTTCATATTTCTTATTCTATTTTTATTACAACAATTGGGATTTGTTATAAGAACATCATATGTGTGTGTGTGTGTGTGTGTGTGTGTAATAAATGGCTACCTCACTTCCATCAAACTTGTGTGCGTGTGTAATAAATGGCTACCTCACTTCCATCAAACTTGTGCTTGTGCCTTGAGCCTTTAACACTACACATAGTCATCAACAACGACCAAGATATCTCACTTCCATCCTAGACACTCAATCCTAGATAGTACATAAGATCCCTATGTAGGAGTTCCAAGGGTTTCTTAGTGACTATCTCGATAGCTTTCTTATAATTAACTCCTGTTTGTTTTCCTACCTTGTGACATCCTAGATTTTGATTATCTAAATTTCGGATTTTGCAATATTTTTAGCATGTTTGGCATTTATATTGAGTTCCTTGGGATCATTTATTTCTCATCTAAGCCCAGAATTATGTGATCACCTCTAAGACCCAACCCTGAAATGTGTCTCCCAAGTCTAAACCAATGTTAACACTCATCAAAGACAAAAACAAGGAATGTGTCTAGCACAATTTACACCAATTCACACTCTTACAAGACTCAACCAAAGAGTACATCATACCCTACATTTATTCCCTCATGTCATGCATGTGGCCAGTGTGGCACATTTGACCTCATTGCTACAATGCCAAATCCCAAGTCAACCATCTGAATGATAAGCAAGTTTGAAGTCTCTTTGATCATATTAGACGTTTCGACAAAAGCTTGACTCAAAAGGTCAATTTTGAAAAATGTGTAGGTAAAGAAAAGGAAGGATATTAACCACAATGCCAACATGACCTATCATGTTGCTCACATTGCTATCAAAGCTGGCAAAATTTTTATGTGATACCTTGACGGTGGATGTTGTTGCCACATGTGTGGTAACAAATCCTTGTTCACATCCCTTTATGAAAATAGAATAGGTAGTGCCACATTCAATGACAGTGCCAAAGCCTCAATTCTTGGATAAAGGATGGTTGTAATTAGTGCCCTAACTACATTTCATGATTTGTTGTATGTAGGTGTACTTAAATATAGTCTTCTATGCATTAGTCAATTTTCTAATGAAAATTTTGAAGATAGATTTGTTCATAATAAAGAAACCTTGCTTTGGAAGGAAACCTTGCTATGGAAGGGAATAAGATGCCGGATAACTGTTACAGAGCATTCCTTGATTAGATTTAGAATATTAAAATGCCAAGGTGAAAGTCGTTTATCTTTGGTATCAAAAACTTTGCCATAGAACCACAATATCTTATCCAAGATCTCCAAGAAGGAGATTGTGATTTATCTACCCAAATTAGAGTGAGTTAAGGACATGGCATGTGGTCCTTGTCAAATATGTCACGACCCAGATTACTGTATTACATCCCCAAATAAGAATATTGTAAAAAAGAATCATAATATAATTCAAATTATACTTACTCTGCAATTAATCTCCCAAACCATTTGTCCATAAGACAAACTAATTTTCTACCAAATTCCAAGGTTTGTGATGGGTCACAAATTTCCCTCACACTACTTATTACCATCTCTCAGAGTAAATAGCAAATCATGGTGGAACCATTTTAGATTCTTTAGATATTTTTTTCTTATGTCTAGTGGTAAAGAGATAATGAGGAGTTTTTTATTTCAATAAATTAATTTATTTATGATTTCCTTCCTAGGATCTATAATACAAGATCTTTAAAGATTATTACACAACAATCAACTAACAATAACCATAAATATATTGAAAATAGCTTATATAACAAAATTAATTTAAATCCCCCAACCAATGCTATAAATATCTAAGGCATCTCTAGGATAGCCTGCTAAGACTGGTACTATGAAATGAAAAAAATTTAGGATGAACCGAATGCCCATCAAGTAATCCATAATTCAAAGGATGGAAACAACATTAATTTTAAGCAAATCCAGTGAATGTTTTAAAAGAAGCAATAACATGAATCATCTATCAATCAAGATAAGGATCAAATGAAATACAATAGAAAAATAAATTATCAATATTTTCAAACCATATTTTTCTACCATCAGCCGATGTATTTCTACCTCCTTATTATGGGGACTAAACATCATATACCATTGCCTGCATATGATCACAATTGACATTTCTTAACTCAACAAATGTTCATCCGTCAATCCTCTTAAATGGTTCATACATTGTAACATGCAACGACTTGAATGGAAATAAAACGATCCTTGCCATACACTAGGAATAAATTAGGCTTTATATAATGTAGGCTATACTAGGTATCTCAAGGTTCCATATTTCTAGATTTACTAGTATCATCACACATTGTCCTTAGCCCATCCGAGTCAACATCCAAAGGACAAAGAAAGTGTATAGCAACGAGTCCAATGACACCACGTGTCTAACAAGATGATTAACGAACGAAAATCCAAGGATACCATGTGTCCAAAGGAATGATCAACAATATGAAGTCCAACACAAAGACGGTTTAACAAGAAAAATGTAGTCATCATCATTTAAAAACTCATGCCTTCCAAGTTAAACTCTTAAATCCATATTTAACATCAAATGCATACAATTATGCTACTCAATCAATCCAACAACCGCTAGACTCTCCTGAATGAACTAAAATCAATATGTAGAATATTTACCATCAAATAATGTCCCTGTTACATCAACTCAATGAACCTTTGAATCACCATTTACCATAATATACATAATCATAATATCCATCAACAACCAACAGCCATACAACTAACACCACATAGTTAGCCTTAAACCATCCAACAATTATATAATCATAAACCATCCAACAACACTATAATCATATCATAATCAATCAACACTAACCAAATATCATCACAACACATTTGCATTAAAGCTTCCACCTAACAACAATTAGCTCAATAATCACCAAACCATCAATTTTAATCACTAATTTCTCCACAACCTAACATTATCATAAGCTTGAATAGATGATGAATACTTTGAATACCTCACAACCAACTTAAAGAAATCATACTACAACACATTCAAGATTATCACTTCTACTCCATAATTATCATACAACAACTACTATAGTTCTTATGTACATAATTCCATTTCATTACACAAAAGAAATTCTCCAGGTGTCATGGCCAAAATGGAATTCTTCATTTGACATTATATCAAACATTGTATTCTACTAATGATTCTTTCAAGTATATCCTTAACAAAAAATCTCCATAAAATATTCATGCAATTTTTACACATGCTATACTAATCATACAAGAATTTCTCCAAAATTCTGGCTTATACTTCATTCAATCATAATTCAAACATAATACATAATTCCACATTTTACAACCAAATTCACACAAAAATTCTTCAATGTCTACAGTGAACCCCACAGCTCACGTGAGAAAAATCTAGATACAGCATGTAATCAAGCTTTTTGGTACCACTGGGGAACATAAGAAGTTAACTTTGGTTTCTCTAACTCACTCTCACAAGATTTCATCTTCTTCCCCAAGAGATCTATCCCTTTGTAAATGTTATTAGCCAAGTTTGTGGACTCAACAAATTTTACTTGAAGAGAACCTATATAACTCTCTAGTTCTTCCATTTTTATTTTTTTTTTTGCCAGACAACCTATTCGCCTTTTTCAACTTCAAACTCTCCTTGACCAACTGATCATAGGCTTTCTGCATTCCATCATCATTGCCATCAAAGTCAAATGTTTCTATGGTTCCTCTTGAGATTTCTTCACTACTGAGGAAGTAAAGGCTATGTGGTTCACATGACCATTGGCCGAGGTTTAGTTGGGACACTCAATTCATATATGGCCAAAACGTTGACACTCATATAACTAAACGCTTTGTGACCTCCTTGAATTTGATTCCACTGACTTTTTTTTGGTTTCCTTTTGTTTAATAGTGATTCCTTTTATCTACTCATAATATTTTTTGTTGCTTTTAAAATTTTCTTAGATCTTTTAACAAAGAAGGCAACTTCATCATCTAAGAATTCCTTGTCAGACTCATCTTTAGATTCTTCTTTTATCCATTTCAAATCAGCAGGCTTGTTCTCTTATCCAGTGGCAAGATGAGTTCATAGGTTTGCAAGGAACCAACTAGTTCTTCATTTTTATAGCTTCTAGATCATTGCTTTCCTCAATGATTATGACCATAGAGGTTTGAACCTCTGGGAGGGACCTCATGACTTTTCTAACAATTCTGGATTTTGGTATTCTCTCCTCAAGGTTAAAGCTCAAGTTGACAATGTCATTGAACTTAGCATGAACTCGTCAAAAATTTTGTTTTCTTTCATTTTGATTTCTTCAAATTTTAATGTCTACGTTTGTAATTTTGAATATTTTGAAGCTTTAGTTCCCTCATGTGTGGTCTAAAAAATTTCCAGATATCATTTTGCCTTTCAACACATAGATATACTCTTAAACTCTTTAAGTGAGACAACAATGAAAAGAGTATTAACAGCTCTACTATTCCCATTAATGGTGCTAACACCATTTTCAATAGTGGCAGGAGGATTCCAACTCCTTTGCGTGCTCATCTAAACACACAGATCCATGGATTTTAAAAAAGCTCTCATGTCAACTTTCTAATAGGCGTAGTTGCTCTCATCAAAATAGGGAAAAACCAACAAAAGCTGACTTTAACTCATCTACACTACAGTGAGTCAAGGATCGGGATAATTCTTTGATACTACGTGAGAAACTGGCAATAAAACATATTTACACCTAGATGAGTGAATTGATGTAACAAGTGCGGAAATAAACACTAAAAATACCTATAATTTAGATACACATAAAGAGATCACGAATATAGATGAACATACACATCACATCAACATTCAAGCTCAATAATAGAGATATAACGTGCATAAAAATAAAGAACAAACAATATTGTACATGAAGGGAAACTTGTGAACAATGTGTTCAGGAGAAAAATCCTCTGGATTGTCATTTGCCAACTGAAAAATTTACTATAAGTCAACTCACATGTTGATATTTCAGACGCATTGACCTCTAGCTGACTAAAAGCAGACTTGTGACTGTCTAAGGAGCTCCTTAGATATACGCCCCCACAGCAATATCAAGACCTATGACTTTTCACCATTGGACCTTTTCCAAAAGAGCACTTCCAAAATCAAATATTGCTGAAATTCAAATACTTGAGCCACACACCCGACTCTAAAGGATTACATGTTTGGATTACGTGTTTAACATTTTCAGGTGAGAGATTTACACATTTCGGGGACACATCATCTTCAAAGTAAGAAAATCTATAAATTGTTTGGCGGCTTCCTCTCAAACTCACACAAGGCTCTCTAGAAAAGTTCACAACTGATATATCATGTCCCTGTGTAAGTCTGGAGAAAATTGAGGCTTAACAGGTATACAACTCCCGATCAAAGCAATTTTAAAGCCATAAGATGGGATTACTGTTTTCACTTGAGCAATAATCACAGGAACTTCAAGGGAAGCATTCTAATTCCTTTTCACACAAGCCAAAATTCGAGTGAACCTCGAGCAAAATCCTCTAGTCTCTTTTCACTCGAGCCTTTTGATTGAACTTCAAGCAAAATTCCCTAGTCCATTTTTTGTCAAGCCAAACACTGAATGATCCTGAAGCGAAACTGTCTAATGTCATTTAGTTTGAGCCAAATATCGAGCAAAACTCTTTGGACAGTTTTCACTTGAGCCATATGGTGAATGAACCTTATGCGAAACTCCCTGATCACTTTTCACTGGTCAAATGTTGAATGAACCTTGAGCCAAACTCTCTGGTTACCTTGCACTTATGCTAAACATCAAACAACACCTTAAGAAAAAAATCTTAGCCTCAAATATGTCACTTGAGTCAATGCCGCACCAACACTAAGCGATAGACTAGACAACTATGACCTAAGAAAGAGATCAAATGCATGTGACACACTGTCACAGAGATTTTCCAAGCACACAGCCGAACAAGACATAAATATACCTAAGACTTTTGTGACATGATATCACAACTTATTAAAAGAAGATGCATGCTCATGTATGCACCCACGTCCAAGCACATACACCTGCGCACAGTGTTGCATGCTAGCAAGCGCACATGAACACACACAAAGGACGGAGGAGGAGAGTGAGAGAAGGAAAAGCAAGAAGGTCATCAGCCAAATTACATCCAGTATAAGTGCACATACTATGCCACAAGAATTTTAATGGAAATCCCTGTGCACTAGATCCCTCATCATGGGACGTGGGAAGAGTCTGACATTTCAAAGAAATTTAATAAAATAACAGGAAAAGATAAAAGCTACAAAATAAATAGTACTACAGTCTCAAAAATACCGTAATAAAAGGGGAAAAGGAAATAACAAGTGTTCATAAAATGTGAAAAATAAAGAAAAGTCGGAACTAATATGAAAAGTGAACATTCTGAAACCACTGATATTTCCCTACTTTAGAGACTGACTGAATAGATAAGAAATGATATAAGAAAATCAACACAAGTACACAAACATTTTCAATCCCTAAACCAAAATCTAACCATCAGCATGTTAGGATATTCAGAGTGTGCTTGGTTATAACATTTTAAATAACTTCTTGAAAAATTTTATAGATCATATTTTCTCAAAAAGAAAAAAAAAATTATGATGCTAATTGAGGTTCTCTATATTTTGGTCAGGGTTTTATTTATAAGTTTTGATTTAGAGCTTTATCAGAAACACCATAGTAGTGTAGTACTATACCGCAACTGCTTCAGAAAAGGTAATGATATTTCCCTATTGGGTAGTAATGCAGTCTGGAATACTGTAGTAAATTGGACAACGGAAAGAACAAAATGTTATAAAATAGTTACCAAAAAAATGTTTAGAAAATACAAAAATTAAAGAAAAGTCAGGAATACCAAGGAAAAGCAAACATACTGAAATCACCGATATTTGCATACTTTAAAGTTGACAAGTAAGATAACAAACATCAGGAAAACAACACAAGCACAAACATATTTTTAACCAAGAAGAAAAATCTGAACTTCAACATTTGAGGATTTTCAATCCTTAGGAGATCAACGCTGCTGAACATCATATAGATAGCATGATAAGATTTAACTCTCACCTCCAAGCATCAAGAAACACTGCACCTGCTTCGGGAGAGGTAATGATGATCCAGTCAAATTCCGTGCCTGCTGCAGTAATAAGATGGAATAGAAATAATGCCATCAAAATATCTAAGATTGCTTTTTGTTTCTATTGTAACATGCCCTTAGTCCAAGATATATATGCAGCTGATGAGGTAGACTGCATATGTGTCCCTCTTAATCCACTGATACAAATTTATAGTACCAACTGAGATTATATGAATATCACAGGGCAATAAAGTGCAACTCAGCAAGCAATAAATTCCATAAAATAAGGTGCCCATAGCTTATAAGTAGAGGACCAGAGATTAGATCAATCAAATCCAAGCCTACACAGAGTGTTCTGATACTAGCCTAGTAGGTTTGCTCTATCATTAAAATAAACCATAGTCTCAGTGTGTATGCTCCAAATACAAGTGGAATTAGTTCACGTTTACAGGTCAGACAGACCTGCCTGCTTTATTGAGTATCATTTAGTGTAGCAAAATATAACCTCCATGAGAATGCATAGAATACACGTGGAACTAATGCAAGTATGAATAAACACAATTTCAAAAACAGTTTTATTCCCTCTTTTTTTCATCCAGATAGACATTGGGTGATTTGGCAGGATCAAATCTAATTCCTTCACATTCTAAGAAAGGGAATTATCCTCTCATTTTTCTAATGATTTATAGCATCATGTACACCTTCAAGAATGGAGTCATATAGATCAGGTCATACCACTCAATAAAGAAGAAAGCCTACTGAAATCAGGACCCTGTACGTGCTGGATGAGAGGAAGCTCCAAGCAACTAACCCCATGTTTGGCCTACAATTTAAAAGTTTCCATGTCATTTAATGTGTCACATTCTCATGGCACCTTGATTTAACAATCCGAAGAGATGATAAACAACTTTCATGATGAATATATTTACAGGCACTAATAATCAGTTAAGTGTGGTCCATCTATCTGAACCAGACCAGATAAATATAGACATGGAAATGTGAATAACAATGCAACCTGCACCAGCATTGAAAATAGATGGCTGAATTCCAGATGCACCAGGGTAAGGATGCTCAACTGACACTCACCAAATGCCCATATAAAACATATGTGAAGAAACATATGAAGCCTGAGGTATCCTAACATAATTTTCAAATATATGTATCCCTGTGTGTAGCATAGGAAAGTCCAACTAGTCTTATCAAAAAGGTCCATCAACCATCTCATTCCATGATGTCATAACATCTTGAAGTACAATGTGAAGAATCTGAAGGGAACAGACAACCAGAACTCTAATTCCCTAACACCTCCCCCACCGCCACTAAAAATTGAGATACGCCTCCCTCACCGATTCAAGTATTGCATTGTCATTTGCCTACAATTTCCGCTCAAATTTCAACTTTTAGCTACTTCATAGTAAAATGTTTGCCGAGTATGAAATGCGTGAAAAAAACAAAATCATCATAGTTTAATCAAATAACAAAGAAACACACGCAATTAAACGTCAGGAACTACTAACAACCAATATGACCTCTTAACTGGCGCATATTTAAGATAAGACAACAGTAAGCAATCTGTGATCCATTCAGCCCAAGTAATTTCACATATGAAATAAAAAAATAAAAAAAAAACGAAGTTTGAGTCCGCAAAAATACATCTAAGAAACCAACAAAGGAAAATTAAGGAGAATGGCATAGAGAGAAGAAAGAGTGAGATGGGGTACCAGAGCATTGATGAGCTTGCCGTTCTTGCCACGGTCTCTGGTGACGACAACTTTGGGATTCGGATGCAACGAAGACGACGGAGACGAAGCTTGAACTCCGAAGGGATTAACAGAGATTTCGCTGCGGAGCTTCGCAGACGAGGAAGGAGAAGCCGGGAACGG
>JAOVVI020001500.1:0-24129 GCA_028571085.2 Nepenthes alata
ATTAGGCCCGGGGGTTTTTGAAGTCCCCAACTTATGGCCACTAAAATCTTAGGGCGCAAGAATTGCGGGCGTGCGGCGACTTTCTTTTGAAAAAGAGAGCACCCTCAGTCTACAATGGTCGTGGGCTAGGACCGTGCAAATGAGAGCGATGACGCCTTGAGCGGGGCTCAGCACCTAATATAGGTATCGTGTGCGAAAAGGCCTTAGACCCGGAGTCCGTCTACTGTGGCCTAAAAACTCAGGTGGCCCTTAGTGCGGTTCCACGAGACTTGTGACAACGTCCACTATACTGGACTAAGCTTCCCACTAAACATGCAAGATGCGATGATATCTTCTGACGAAGGATAAGTACAACGCAAGAAGGCGCCGGATTGGAGCCTTGACGACAATAGCTTTACTAGCTTAGACGTTAAAACACGAGTTATGATTTCAAAAATTACATAATAAACACTAAATGTAGGAAAGAATGCATCTCTTCATTCATGGAGTAAATACAAGGCGTCGTCAAATGGCAAAAAGGAAAGAAGTTATGTGCAAACAAAGCTATTCCTACAGGTCTGATGGGCCTGTCACCTCAAAAAAGTTTCTCAAACGAGACCTGTCGTAGACCCTAGAGTTGCCTGGATGGAAGACGCCCTCTGAGACATCTAGAACTACGAGGGAGGCGATCTTGCGGCACAGGCGAATGCCATCCCAGTACCTGCGCTCTAGTACGAGGGCCACATCCTCCAAAGTGAGCTGCCCCTTCAGGTCTCTAGAGAGGCGGGAGTTATCCTCCAAAGCAGTGGCCATTCTCTTCTGCTGCTCAATTTACCACCTCAGAAGCACGGTTTCCTGCGCCCGCTACCCACTCTCCTCCTTCAGATGCATTTTTCTTCCTTCAGCTGTCCAATCTCTCCCCTCAGTTGCTCGTTTTCCTCCTAAAGGGAAACGATCTCAACTCCCGCACGCTGAGTCGTCTTGTGCTCGAACTCTTCCCTGACATGGTGGAGGTATCCGCGCAGTTTAGCAATTAGTGCGTCGAAAGAGTTGACCACCCTAGGGGCCTGCAAGGGAAAACGGAAGATTAGAAATTCTCAAAGTTCCAGTCAGTAGACGAACCCTCAATTCTGGACGATCACACTGGAACGAAGGATGCATCCGGGCGACAGGCTTCGTCTCCTGATGCAAGCAAACCTGGAGGCTCTTCGCGTTCAGCTGCGACCTTCGCAGAGCTGGGAAGGTCTGGAGCCACAGGTGATGAAGGAACGCTTAGGGGCTCCGGCTCCTGAGCCATCCCAGCCGTGACAGTCTCCGAGATTAGATCAGCGCCAGGCGGATTGGCATCCCGTTCGGCTTCGGCCTCCACCCCCATGGCCGCACTCTCCTGGACGCACAACTCCAAGAGTAGCCTAGCAGGCGACCCAGCAGGCTCTGAAGTCCTTGCCAAGACTGGCACTGGCTCCAAAGTGCCAACCTCCTCAAACTTCTGAGGAGCCGACACGTCGACCTCCACGATCGGCGTGCCCTCAGCAGCCGTCTCCTGTAGCTCCAGATCGACGAAGGGACCCGCTGGGGACACTTCCCTGAAATGCAACTCCACCATAGGGACGCCATACTCAACCAGCACCACGGCAAGAATCGGTGAATGTTGGGTCACACCCTCCCGTGGCTCGACGTTCGGCATTTGCCCTAGAACGGGGCTCATAGCTGACACGGCTCGTCCCACAGCTAGCCTTTGTGACCTCTGTGTGGAGGTACCTCCAACTTCCCTCAATCTTTTTAGAGGAGCCTGAACTTCTTCATCTGAGGACGTCTCCAGCAGTGAGCATTTTTCCTCAGCCTTTTTCCCCTGAAGGCTCGAGAAGTACAACGGCCCCAGACTTTTTCTTCTTGGGGCCAGTTACGGCCCAGCTAGATACAGGACCCCACTTGGCGGCAATGAAAGCATGGGACGTCAGATAATAGCCCAGGATGGAGAATGTCTTCATCTAAGATCTAATGGCGGTGACCAGCTCCGATGCTTCACTGACCTCCACTGTAGACACATCTCCATGATGGAGCTGTGGGATTGGACCCCACTCGCAAGAGAGCTCTGAATCAGAAGGCTCCTTAAGGAAGAAGTTATTCTTCCAGTTTTTCACCGAGTCTGGGTTTGTCCCTCGAAAGCGAAAGCCAGGTCGAGGGGACATAGAGATCTAATCCTCCGACTCAGTGAAGCGGAATATCACATTTACCGCTTTCGCATCGAATGCATCGGTATGAAGGTAGGCGAAGATGCACAACGAGACCAAGTAGCAGACGGCATTAGGGTGAACCCTCGCCACTGGAACACCCAATGCCTCAACAAGCGCGTACATGTTGCATGGCATGGGGTAGCAGAGCCCCTTTTTCAGATGGTGCTTGTAAATTGTAATGAAGCCCTCTAGAGGGACGTTGGCCTTACTGTCCAGGCCAGTAGCACGATATGCCATGTCCTAGGGAATCCCGTAATCCACCATTAAAGCGGCGATGGCGATGGCACTGGCGGTCAAAACAGACCCAGTGTTGCCAACCCCGTGTCGAACTGTTCGGGATAAGTGAGAGGAGGAAGGAGAATCTTTCTTCGCCATCTTTTTCTCAAGGAAGCATTATGGACACGCAGTGCAAGGAAGCATGAAGAATAGAACAGGGTGTCGATACGAGGGAAACTCGATTGGCATTTCACTTGATGGCCATGCCACGTGCCCGTTCAACAAAAACGCCTCGAATTCTGAATGGCAACCAATCATGGCTCGTGCTAGATCACAATTACTTCAGCCACTTGCCAAATCTCAGTTGTCATGCCAGCATTAAATGCTGATTTTGACCATCAGGACTAGCTATGGCAAGGCTTCCAGGACAAGCTTCCAGAAAGACAAATTAATCATTCTAATACGATGGGCAGTAAGAATAAACTGCATGGTTAAGTAGTTGTGAGATTCCGATTTCAAAATATAATAATTCATAACAATTAAGTTAATATAAGTATATTTAAGGAAATTAGACTAAGACAAAATATGAAAAAAATCAAAATTAGAGGCAAAAATGCCCCCAAGGCGTCGGCGCCCGAGTGGAGCTCGAGGCGCCACCCAAGCCTAAATAACAGAACCCCCATGTCCGAGTGGCGCTCAACAGCGTTCGAGCGAGGGTGAGGATTCAACATGGCGCCTGGTTGGCGCTCGAGCACTCGAGCACCCAACTCTGTGTAAAAGCCGCATGCGCTTTGTTTCGGCTGACTTCGGCCTTTCCAGCAAAGAGCGGAGGGAGAGAAGAGGGAAAGGGGAAGAAAGGAAGAAAGGAAGGAAATTTTAGGCCATTCCACTCCAATCTAAGTAAGAAAAACGGTAACTTAGGTTAAGGTAAGTGTACCTCCAACTTTGTTTTCCGTTTAAATGACTCCATTTTGTTATATATGTTCAACAACCCCCGTTCCCGAAGATTTGTTACGATTTATGTGTTTTTTTTCATAATATCTTGAATAGATTTTAGTTTATGCATATATATGTTAATGTATAACTCCAATTTCGTCATTTGAGGTGCGTTTTGCGTTCGTTTTGGATCCGAATAGTGGGCTTGAAACCCTAACACGAAATTTGGGGTTTTTTGTTCTAAATGCATAATTTTGTTTATGTATTTTAAATTATGACATTAATTTCAGGAATAAACATGTGTTGGGTATTTGATTTGTGTCCGGAAACTTTGTGCGAAACCCTAGCCCAAAAATTTGAAAATTTTAGTTCGAATGTATAATTTTGTATATGTATTATGAATTAAGACTTTGATTTGAAGTTTTGATTTAAAATTTATGTATAATTTTGTCCAAAAATTTCGTATAAAAACCCTAGAACCAAATTTGAGACTTTTAGCTTGGAAACTAGAGATTTCTAGATGTAAGTGTTAAATTGGTGCTTTGTTAAGGTTTATTAGATAATTTGTATTTGAAATCTTTGTATGGAATTGTATATTTGAATTTTGGAAACTCCTTTGAACTTATCTGAATGGCTGAATGTATAAGTTTGAATTTGACTTTATGATATGAGGAAAATTTGGCTAAGAAAATATGAGCAAGAATCCCTTCAGGTAAGTATTTCAGTTCAGTATTTCAGCTAAATGTTTTACTTCAGTATCTCAGTAAGTATTTTAGTTAAATATCTCGGTTGAACATTTCAGTTAAGGAATTTCAGATAAGCATTTCAGTTATGTATTTTTAGTTAAGTGAGTTAGTAAGAAATTGGCCCTAAGACTATGATTTAGTCAGATAAGATTCTCCAACATGCCTTAGAACGTTATAGTGGTAACCGAGGATAACTTCGTCTACGGAGTCATACGTGGTACGCCTCTCCTCGAGGCTTTAAATTGGGAGGATAGATTCAGTTCAGAAATTAGACATACCGAAGGACAGTATTTCAGAACATAAATCCCATCAAAAGGGATATTTTAGTTCAGGAATTTGATTGTGTGGAGTGAACACAATCTATCCTCGATTATTCACTCCCTCAACTAATAGGGTCTACTAATTTGGGACTCTTTGATTAATAAAGTTGGATTTTAAGAATAAGTATAGTTTGAACTTGGTTTAAGACATTTGATTTTCTTTCAGGACAAATTAACATCTTTTTGTATTCGTTTTGTTATTTGTTTTTGATATTCGTATAAATATTCTTCTTTGGTTAATAAAGCTAATGAGATTTGAGAATAAGTAGGTTTGAGCGCGGGTTAAGACTTCTGGTATGCTTTCATGACAAATTAATGTTTGCTTTTATTCGTTTTGCTATAGGTTCATGATATTTGCCTAAATATTATTCTATTGCAATATATTTATATAGAACTATTTAAATTGCATGCTTTTATGGTTCACTACTGGGCTTCAACACACTCTTCTATTTTTCCCCCTCCAGATATGCTGAGGTCCAGTAAGGATTGAAGATAGGATTTAGATAGAAGGAAGAATATTTGAAGGGCTTGAAGATCTTTGAAGAATATAGAGACCTGAAAGAATTTCAGATGTATATGATTAGTTTTGGAAAAAGTCTGTATATTCTGATAACGTAGTAATTTTATATTACGATAAACATTGGATGTATAGTTGCTTCCGCATGGCATCTCTCTTAGATTCAATATAGTAGTTAGGGGTATTGTGTTAGAGTCATGGATGATATAGCAGTTTTGGGTCCTATGTATGCATGTTGTAGGATAAATGGTGATATTTGTTCAGTTATGTGCTTAATACAGGTTATCTAAGCAGGTTGTAAATTTTGGTTTCAGTCCAATTGTAGAGAAAAATTTTGCCAAAATTTCTATAAATTTTATGAATATCAATTTTGTTTGTTTATTGACGAAAGGTTTTTAAAAGGTCAAGATCTGTTCCGTCACACTAGTAGCCTGGATACGCTTGGAGAAATTTAGATGTGATATGGCTTGGCATATCTCTATCGGTGAGTGGAGATATTTATGTTAGTATATTTCTAATCTCGAGAATGATTATGGTTATTGTTTATGGCCGGATGATGGCCCTGATCCTTGTATGAGAAATATTGGAGTTGTATATTTGGATACCTCCCTTGAATGTGTTGGACATATATTATGTTTATCCGGATTTATATTCGATGAGGTATTGTGTGGGTTTTATTATGTTGGGTCCTATATATTTTCGGATTGTCACAACCTGGTTGGGTTCTTTTATGATTGATGAAAACATTATTATTGATTTTATTTTTGACCTGCTTATATTGTGTTCCTGAGTCTTGACAAGCAGTCACAGTGGTGACGCGGCTAGCCCGCGCTTCCTCTACAGGGACTTCACCTCCTACCTCCTCCCTAGAAGGAATGCACCAGGTGC
Organism: Nepenthes alata; assembly: GCA_028571085.2. Classification (NCBI taxonomy): domain Eukaryota; kingdom Viridiplantae; phylum Streptophyta; class Magnoliopsida; order Caryophyllales; family Nepenthaceae; genus Nepenthes; species Nepenthes alata. The sequence goes on from JAOVVI020001500.1 coordinate 5,840, forward strand.
GGTTGAGACCGCCAATGATGTGCTATCTCAAGGAAAAAGCACCCTGTGATATCTCCACAAGGGCCCTCTCGCACACTGGAGATCATGCGAGTCGCGAAGGAGGCGGGTAACGACAATAGAGTAGCTAAGCCACCCTCGTTAGTACGAGGAAATGCCCACCATCGGAGCACGAAGACAGTCTTTGACAGAAGTTCTGGGTCTCCAGCAAGTCCATCTGATTCCTTCACAGATCCCCATCAGGAGTGAGGCGAACCAAGGATTCCTCATTGTTCCTCCGAGAATCAGCTAAGGCATGGATCCCACCAATCGAAGAACTCCTCTATTTATAGAGGAGCCGGCAACCTGTTCATCTTCAGCGATGCGCCACACCCGACGACCATCAATCACTAAACAGGAAAGTTTTCAGGGCTGGCCCAGATTCTGGCGTGCGAATCTTTCCATTCAGGACATTAAGTCTCTGCAGTGCCAAGGAAGCCCACGTGATCATCTCTAGGAAAGGCGTGACTCCAGATAAGGACAAAATCCAGCGCATCTCAAGGAAGGACACGTGGTGAGCGACTGGACCCTCGTGGACATGCCAAGCCTCGACTGCAAGTTGGCCCAGGCATGGGGGACTAGTATTGGGTCCAATCCCGGTGGAGCCTAGAACCCGGTGGAGCCCAGAACTTGCAAGGCTCAATCCAAGAAGCGGAAGCCCAAATCGACTATTCAGCCCAGAACTCCAAGCAACCTATGTGGCGGCCCAACGACCGCAGCCAATCAGCGCTTCCTACAACTCATTAATGTGGCTGTAGGCGGCTGACTCAAGGCAGCAAGGTGAACTTAAGGTCAACTTTGCTAGTTGCGGCTTTCGCCGTTCCCTACAACTGACCAGCCAATCCTCATGCAAAAGATAGACCAAGCATGGCCAGCGATGCAAAACGGTCTCCTCACAGCAACAAGGTGACAATTGATATCACCGATTGCCGCCAGCAGGTTGACGGCCGACGAATCCGTGCAAGAAAGATTCTCCTGCTCAAAGCTCCACTCCCTGGAGCCTATAAATTCTCTCTCCTTCTATAGGAGAGAGGGGATCAATTCAAAATCTGAAATCTAAGCCTGGCATTAAGACAGGCGCTTTCACAAGCTCTTGCTTTCAGACTTACGACCAGCTCTCATCCGTAACAGCCTTTCATAGGCTGCCAAAGTTAGCCACACATCGCGGTGCATACAGAGAGTCAGGTCTCTCACCAACTGCTCATCGAGTTCAACTATCACATTCATACACTCCCACCGCACACTCATTGTAGTTTCACGCACCTCTAAGCATGTGTCCCCCCATTCCGTTCATTACGGAAGGATACTAACTTGAGCCTCGGAGCATTTTCGGTGGGAGAAATTTCACCGACCTCTGACCTCTTGTTTGTTATTTGTATTGTGCAGGTTCCAGATTAACAGCGACGGATACCGGATTCACTCGTAATCACCTTTGGACGACGAGGAATCCGAAGGCTCCCTAATCCGTACGACAACCAGGGACCCGGGATGCCACAAATTATTTAAGGGTTTTTATTCTCAGCTCAATTGTTAACTCAAGCTTTAACCATGGTGAAAGAATACATAAGTCCATGATAACTAGGAAAGTCATATTCCTAAGAAATTCAAACTAAAAATCACGATTGTATAAGAAGAAAAAAAGTGTTAAACGCTCTCAAGATTGAAAATTGGTTAGATCTTTGCATCATATATGAACAACCTTCATCTCGTGCTAAAAAAGTCTAAAGGACAAAATCTAAAGGCTTCCTTGTTAAAAAATGTGTGAGAAGAAAATGAGAACGAATGAACCTCGGTCGATGACCATTTGAACTACACATTTTCCCATCTTCCCTCAATAATAAATCTCAAGGCAGACACAATGAAAGATATTGCTTTGATGATAACAATGGCAGATTATGGGAAACCTATGAAATGGTTGTTTAAGAAGGGTGGCATTGTTGAGGGTATAATGCCTTTGTCACATTGACATTTTTTTTAACGTTTGGATGTCTATAGTTTTAAACTTTGTCTTATAGAATGACTTTGTGTTCAAAAGTTCAATGTTGCAGGTGCCATCATTGCATGTGTGATTTCTCTTGTTTGTTGTATTAGTTGAATTTCCACTATAACCATGGTTTCTTGTCAATGATACCCATCTGATTTTTATGGTATTTTGCTTGATTTTAGCTTAAATTCGGCTCGAATGTCTCTGGCCATAAGTTCTGTTCGAGGTTGCAAAAATATCAGAATTGTCCAAAATATATTAACAGAAATGTTCGCCCTGGGGATAGCTTTGCCTATATTTTTTTTAATTATTAAAAAAAAAACGTATATATCAGGTTTGGTTAGACAGTTTAATTAATTATTTATTTTTTTGTGGGTTGTTTACTGTTGAATTATTGCTGTTAACTACTGATATTGATGTTAAACCGAAAAAGGAAAAGAGAGAAAAACATATAAAAATGAAAAAAAAAAACCTTAAAAGAATGGCATTAAACCAAAAAAAAAAAAAAGAAACTCACATATATAAGATTTAAAAAAAGAAACGTTGTAATATAATTAGAATCCAATTACCCAGTAATAAGTTTTTCTAACTAATTTATCTTTGGTTATGAGTTAGAAGGTTGTACATTATGGGTTGATCTTATAAATGTTTCTTCTGGCGCATTATTGACTAATTTATCTTCAATTATGAATTTGATGGCACCAAGCTGCAAGTAGGGCTCGAACCGCCTTCAACAAAAGGTCACCTCTACTCGAAAAGTAATTTACCTTCAATTATGAATTTGATGGCACTGAGCTGCAAGTAGGGCTCGAGCCGCCTTCAACAAATGGGCACCTTTACGCGAAACTGAAACAGATGAATAAATAGAGAATACCTAAAAGCATGAGACAACTTTCAGTAGGTAAAATAGCCTCACAACTTCCAAAGGGTAACTCTTCACAAAGTGGGCTAGGAGATATCAATGACACAACACATTGAAAACGGCCGTAAATACGATGATTTTATGGCATAACACAACCGATCAAAAACCCCATATTTACAGAGATGGCACAAAATATATGATTAGAGAACCCTGGTTACCCCATCACCATGGAAGCTACAGTTCAGTCTTCACATCTCCATTGGGCAAGACACTTTGAGCTTGTGCTAGCCGTTTTAATTCCTGCAAAAAGACTGCATTACTAATGGGTTTCTAGCATAATCAACAAATCACCCATAAATTATTTGATCTCCGTGTCGCAAACTCAACCAATTGAGCGAATACTTATAACTCACAGCAGCAGATGTAGCACGTATCTCTCTGTACGCTTCAACTTCGTTGGGAAATGATTGGTCAAGTTCTTCCAAAAGAAGCTTACGGAAGCTCTGCACGCCACACAGATCAACAGAGAACGTAATTAGCGTTTCATGATCATGAGTAAGCACTACGATGAGTTATACTTGATTGTCGAGTGAAGAGAGATGAACAAATGGTGTCACATGAAATTTCGGTCATAAGGTAAATTATTACACTTGGATTACATATTTTCACCTATTGATTATTGACTTGGAACAACTAATAAACCTATAAACTAATCCTAATCATATGCAGAACACAAGTGATAAGAGTGTGGATACTATCAAATTTCAACTAAACAGCAACTATACTATTGTAAAATACTGGATGAGCATCGTCAGAATTTTTAAATTACAATAAATACTTGAAAATAATAACAAAATCAATTGCTTTTGGGTTGCAGATTGAAGTTATCTCCACTGAGAGTTGCCTATATAGAATAAACTGAAAGGCAATCAAGATAGAGAAATCTATTCAAAAACAAAAAGATGACTCAATCTACGAAATATTGTCTAATCAATTCAAGTGACAATTAATCAAACCAACAAGAAATAAGATCTCAGAGGTTACGACAAGATTAAACATCTCATCCAGTATCACAACTCTATATATTCTCTCTCATTTCCCTTGAATATGCCAAATTGTCAGCGATATGCAATAAGTTCCTCTTGTTCTGCATGAATGAATTCGCTTGTGTTCTCATTTCAATTGCTTCATATGTCACATCCATAAATTGACACTCCAATGTTTGAGCCAACCATGTTTAATGTGTGTTGTGCTGCATCATCTTACACCTGGTGTCGCAAGCATGGCTGATGCTGCCAGTCAAATGAATCTATAAATATCCCCTTTCAAAGTGCTAATAATACCAGAATTTATGTTCATTTAATGCTTTCATAGTCTACTATAAGGTGGACACAGGCCAACCATGTTGTATGGAGGTGTGTTAGGTTGTTACATAAAATGTTGAAAAATGGAAGTGTTGGAGACATGGAATGAAATATAGGCCAATATCCAATATATTGGCAAATCTATATCAATATCGGGCCCCCTCAACAGTAACATTTCCTGACATCATAATATATCAACAGATATTTGCCTATTAGCTTACGATTCTTAGAAATTTTCTTTTTTTGATTATTCGAGATGAATATGTATTTCTCGACATGTCAATGCTAATATGGCCATGATTGATACTAATACCAATTTTTTTATCCGCGGATGGAGATGGAGATGCTGATATGAAAATTTAGTTACAAGAAAGAGAGGATTCATAATGATGCTACAAGGTGGATAGTCAATGGAGACAGCAGAAAACAAAGGGTGAGAGACACATTTACATGGTTTGGTTATGTGAAGCAAATACTGTTTAGCGCACCCATTAGGATATATGAAGGGTCGGCAGAGGCTCATTATAGAAACGGTAGGGAAAAATTGATGAACATTTTAAAAGAAACCGCAAAACAAGATCTTGTACATTTAAAACAAGCAAAACTAAATAATGAACTATAGAAGCCTTGCCAACCATTGTAACCTTGATCTTGAAGATTCCTTTGCATGAGTAACTGGTCACCAACCCACAGCTTTCCTTAATCTCTGACACACTCAGGTTAACATCTTCAGCTTCATCTTCTAAATACTCTTTGGTTCCTCTCTTGCCAAATCTCATATACAGTTTCTATAGAGACAGCTTTGTAAGAGTTTTCCTCAGTAGTTCACCACTCCATTTCTTACCTACCCATCTCAATTCCTCATCCATTTTCTTAGCATTCCTAGACACCTGAGAATAGCTTCCCGAACTGACTTGGAATAACTGCACTTAATTAAGAGATGAATAAGGTCCTCTACAGAGACTTTCCACAGCACACATCTAGGATCAGCAGCTTTGAGTATTATGCTATCTCTATATACTAAAAAAACCAGTCAGTTTATTGTCTCATACTAACACTTTGGAATAATAACTCTATTACATGAACAACTTCAGGTAAGCCTGTTACAAATGCTCAATAATCTATTAGGCCCATCGATAAAAAGTGACCAATTACACCAAAAAAAACGATCAATACAACCAAAACCACACTAGTAACCCACATCGATTCACAATGTTTTTTTGAATCCACTGGTGACATACACATGAAAGATATGCAGTATCATCATCATCAAAACCATCATACTTGCCAACCACTGATGAACTGATTAAATTAACAGACCAAAGTTAACTTCAGACATTGCGTATTAAACAAAAGCAAAAGCCTCAGTAGCAGCCGGACATTAGTAAAAGTCATCGCAAACCCATAGCTACTTGCACTAAAAAAACAAGGTAATTCCTTCTAGACAATAAAATATATCTTTAGCTTCTAGCTCACCCTGCACGGCAACCCAAGATAGAAAAACCGTTAAGGAATACTTGCTCTGCCCTGAGGAACTCGAGGCCAACTCCCAGTCTGTCTTCTTTTCTGTAGCATACTATAAGCTGATTGACTATGAAAGATTCTGATGGCATCCCCTTTCGGTTTCAATTTTGATCAAAGAATGCCTTGATGTCGACCTTAGAAGGTGAGTATCACAAAGTGGGTAAGAATCATCCACTTTGTCACAAGAAAAGACCAACTGTTGCTTAATTCTGTAGAACAGAACTGTAGGAAAGGGAAGAGTAAAGTCTGCTTCAGCAGCATATCAATTCATTACAATGTTCAATGAGTCAATATAATGATTCAATATACAATTAGTCCATCTATATATAAATTGAGAGGACTGCATCCTTTACAACTATCAAGGAAAAACAGAATAACAGATGCATAACAACTTAGCAATATCTTAGTATCAGGATTAGCCATCACTTGTACAGCTTGCGTGGATCTGCTATCACAGTTGTTCAGTCAAGCATATCAGCAAAGACAACACAGAAATCAGCTCACCAACACCAGATCAGTGCACTAATTCATGTACAGCAGAAGTACAATTCAACCTATAAGTATCAGTAGCATCATGGTCAGGTGCATCAATATGTATTTCCCATTCGTTTGAATTGTCTAGATAAAGGGTGCTGCCTTACTAACAGCCTTTTTTTCACTCAAATACATGAACTAGTAATTATTGCAGCAACCCTTCTCTGCATTTCAGCAACAATACTCTTACATCAGCAAAGCGGTAGCAGCACTTCAGTATTTCAATAATAGCAGCAAGAGCTGCATTGCAACATAGCAGCGAAATAGTACTCAACATATCTATTTGGCCCACTTCATGACAATTTCCACCACTTCAGATAATCCTCATCTTGAAGGGTGTTGTAAAAAAATATTCCTTGTAGATCTTTTCCTCAACTGATCAGAACAGCAGTACAGCATTACAGTCCAGTACAAGCCATAGAACACATTCTGCCATTTTTGTAGATTCTCTTGCAGCAATTTGAATTGAAGGACTATGATACTTACATCTACTACTATACTATTTTAGCTTGTCTAGTATTGTAAGCCATATTTAATGAAAGTGATTGAAATGAATTGATCCTTCTACAAACCTGTAATATGTACCAATGGCTGGGGCAGTAGCTTTGTTCACAAAAACTCTTCCTTTGATCTTACAATGCAAAAGACTAATAGTAAGAAGAATTATAACACAACGCAATTTTGTGGTTGATTCTCTGAAAAGCAGTTTCCTTCTGCAAGTGAGGGCTTGATTTTCAAAACCATGGAACTTTTGTGGTAGCATGTAAGGTCTTTTGCTCGGTTTTGGTAGTAAAGAAGGTGGAAGCTTCAAGGTTATGGTTGATGTTTTATATGAACAGTTACTTGATGATGGAAAAGACTTTTCTAGGTGTTCTAGGATGTGAAATTCAGATTCTTGGCTAACACAGTTTCTGTCTTTGCATCTGTAACACTCATGGAAACCTAGAATTCCATATCCATAGAATCTATATTGGTGCTTCAAGACTTTATTAGTTCAAGATAGGTTAGTATTGAACTCCTTCCAGGATTCTTGAGACTCTTCCCAGAATTCTTAAATTTCAGGTCTTCCAGTCATCATGTATCTTTCAAGCATGGAATTTAAGATGAAGACAACATGATTGTTGTAGGAACAAGGATCAACATGTAATTAGTTTCAAGAAGTTGAAATCTGAAAATTCAGACCATTGATGAATTTCATAACAGGAATGTTGTGGTTTCCAGTGCTGCTAATGCTACAAGGTTCTGAAATTCAAGAGTTGGATTCTGTTTTCAAGAATTGATGGAATCAGTTCTGTTGCTTCTTCTGATCCAGTATCAATATGCAATTTGGCAGTGTTGCGTGCCTGAACTGAGGGTATGACTCGGAAAAGAGACGGCCCAAAGTGGGAGCTCAATCTGGATAAGCTGATTCCCTGGTCATATGCACCACAAACAACAATATGCAAGGCCCTAGTTGTATCCTCTAAAAGAGGCTGAGCTATTGAGTGGAGCTCAGTTAGGAAGTAGAGCCAGTAGTATGATGCTTCTTTTCAACTATATGACAACATAGGTCCCTTGTGGCACCTATGAGAGCCGCTACAGGATTGTGATCGTAAGGGAGTAGATCCTGGGTTGAGTTCATTACTCAAGAAGAGTACAATATACTTCTCAATTTAAGCACTTGCTTTCAAGTGTGGGAGTAAGTTTGTCCAAGTATAGAACAAGTCCGAGATTCAGCAAAATAAGGGCACTTTTCACACTGGGATCAGATACCTTCAAATGAGGTGAATAGCTTGTATTTATAGGCACAGGTCAGATGCAATCATTAAGCCACATAAGCGATGCTTGATTAGTCATGTATTCAGGATGCAAGCAGCTAGTACAAATGTTTGTGGTCTCCCTAATGCGCAACCAATCAGCATATGTTGCTTGTTTTCCTTCTCAAATGTGGCTTGCACTGGCGTGTTGCGCATACAAGACTTGCCGTGTAGCACCGTCAGCTGACATTACAAGCATGCAAGATTTCCTATTAGTCCACGAGGAGATTCTTCTTGTCTTTCTTGCAGCCATTTCTATGGATCTTCGGCCTTGTTAAGAGGACTAATTGTTAGGTCAGTTGAATAAAGGAAACATGGGTACCAGGTTAGCAACCCTCCTCAGACTTGCAGTCTCACTAGTTGGTTAAATCTAAGGTGGTGCCCCAACCATGTCTCTTAACTACTTAAGATTCGAGGCACATACGATCCCAAACTAGGCCCATGTCTTCAAGAACTAATGCCATGTCTGCGGAGCTATGACGTCAAGATGTGTCTCGGTCATCACTGTAATTGAGCGCTGTTAGCTTGTCACATCAGCATTTAATGTTTTCGGGGAGCTGAACCGCCTCTCTACTGTGACTCTGGCATGATGATGCATACTTCAGTTCTGCAGGGAGGAAGTCTGGTGGATAATCAGGTGACACTTGTCATGATCCAAGATCATTTGAATGTTCCTTGCCTTTTTGCATATCCAAAATGCTTCTCCTCCTCTCTTCTCCCTTCACCTTCTATTGTTAGCTTTTGAAACTTCTCCCATGATGAAACTTGAGACAATGAGGGAACTCATGAGGGTACCACTGTCAGTGCCGCAGCCAAAGAGTGGTCATCAAAGGCAACCTCCATTAGACAGATTCCCTCGGTCATGATGCCTTCACAAGTCATTTAGTATAAAGACTGATTTTGTGTTCCATTTCATATGAGTCATTGGTCTCAGTCATGAAGATCAAGCCCGCTCCCTGCCAGAGGGCTTCATTACATCTACAAGGAAGCATTGAAGAATGGGGACCTGTGTCCACTCTGCCTGGAGCTTGTCAACATTTTAAATGTCCTGAGCTTGGTTTTAGTTGCCTGTTTCCAACTGAACTTGGTTTGGTATCTAGTTGCTTTGTGCACCTCCTTCAGAAGTGGAAGCTGCTCTGGTCTCAGCTGCCTTCTGTGGTGTGTTCCATATCTCCAAAGGTGGCTCAGACTGGTTCTACTTGAGTCTGGGGCCCATAACCCTAATTCTGTAAATAAGTAGGACCCCTATGTTTTTTTAAGTATCCTGAACTTGCCTTTTGGAGATGCTTTCCTGAACCCCAACAACTGCTGAGAGCCTAACCGAGACCTTTTGAATTCCATCCAGCATGAGATGGACTTGATTAAGGCTCACACCAATGAACACTAGATTATTGGACAGCTCCTCGCTGAGGAAGTGCTTCACGAGACTAGTATGAGCATTGCTCTGACAACAAGCCCTCAAAGAAGTTCACTCTGAGGAAGAAGAAGACTTCTTCTGAAGCAGGCAGCTCTGCTGAGGCATGTATTTATGCTGGGGCTGCTATAGTCGAGGTGTGCCTCAAGGAGAATATTGTGAGGTCTTTGACACGGAGAGTTTTGGTATCTGCAGCACCCACCATTGAAGCTACCAAAGCCAAGCCTCAGTCATCTCAGGAGACCAAGGAGGACATTCCCATAGCAAGGAAACCTTTCCAACCCTCTACATGCTCATGTCCTGCTGCCATGGTCAGAGCTACGAAAGAAGGTGCCAAGGCTCATGAAGGGGGTTACCCCCTTGAGTTGTCATGGCATGATTTTGAGCCTTTCTCGCAGAAAACTGATGACCAGGCCAATTAGGATTTCCTCTCTAGTGGAACTGAGGCAATTGACCTCACAGCCTCGAAGATTCAGCTCAGTATGGGCTTTTGGGGAGTTCTCTGCCAGATCATAAAGCTGGCAGTGAGAGCTCCTGAGGGAGAGACATGACACTACATGGTCAGATCAACTTGGCAAAGAGCATATATAGTGCTGTTATCTTGATCCTATTATTGGCCAAGAGAATGAGGTGGATGCATACATGAAGACTTGTCACATTAGCCATGGTTGAGAAAAGGAAGGAAGTGGGATTGTTGTAGCGCTTGCTGGATCTAAAGCAACCATGGGTGTTGATTTCCATGGATTTCATTAGTGGATCTCCCAAGTTGATAGGAAGACTTTGATATAAGTTGTAGTGGATTGATTCTCGAAGCATGGAATCTTTATTGTTGTCCCTTCGACTTTTCCTTTGGATGTTGCCACAAAGTTGTTCTACAAGAATGTGGTGAGGTACTTTAGGTTACCGAGAAGCATCCTAAGTGACCAAGATGCCAAATTCAAGGCCGATTCTGAACTTCACTCTTCAATATTACCAAAACAAACTCGAAGTTCTCCACGGCCATTCATCCTCAGAATGGGTGGACAAAACGAAAGGATCAACTGTTTATTAGAGTAGTATTTGCAGCACTATGTGATTACAAATCAAAAGAACTGGGTTGAGTTGCTGGATACGGCTCAATTTGCTACAATCTCCAGCTATGGACAACAACTACAATGAGTCCCTTCTAGTTAGTTTTGGTCCAGCTACCATCACTCCCCTAAAGATGGTGAAGCAAAGGACCAGAGAGAAGTGGACAACTGCTTACCAATATGCAAGGCCAAAGCAAGAGATGGTATAGGAAGCAAGGACAACTTAGAGCAAAGCTGCCCAACACATAAAGATGCATGTGGATTACAAGTACCAACCTCCAGAGTAAAAGATTTGAGACATGTTAAAATTAATGCTGCATAAGAAGATCAGCCGCAAGAGAGTTTATCGGGGCCTAATTCTAAGGTATGATGATCCCTTTGATGTGATCAAGAAGGTAGACAATGTGGCCTATCAACTGAAACTACCGAAAAGATTGGTTACTTTCTGTGTTAGCTACTTGAAGCTCTTTCAAACAGATGACGCATAACCATCCTAGGGAAAGGCAAGCAGGCTCCTGTAGTAGGAAGCAGTTTGAAGAGGGAGTGGAACAGATTCTTAAGCTTTGGAAGATGGGCCCAAGCAAGAAAAAAAATCGAAGAACATAGCCATGTCACATCCCTCTATCAAGAAATTCCAATTCAAATCCTTACTACTACTGCTGCAGATCATAACCTGATGGCCACTACTACTGCTGCAGATCATAACCTGATGGCCACTACTACTGCAGCTTATTCCAGATTATATCACAAGCAGGAGAGATCAGCAGAATGGTGTTGCCAACCAAATTAATTCAGCAAGAGACCAGATCAAAGTTGCTGATGTAATCAAGCCCATTCAGCATCAGCATCAGCATCAGATTGACACACGCAAGGCAATAGTATAAATCCAACCAAAGAAGTTACATAAGTTGAGTTAGGTTGTTATTCCAATAGGCTAGAATTTGACCACTTGTAATCCGAATAACTAAATTGGAAGTCTACAACTGTATAAAAGGAAATTACCATGATATCAGTTGTATGAATATGATTACACAGATTTCCTACGTAGAATTCCCTCTAATATCCTGAACTATCTCCCTCTTCTACTGATTCCCTCTGAATTCCCTCTCAAATCTGACTTCTCTTCTGTTTTCATTATTTTCTCTCATTCATATTTGTAATCCACAAAATCACTCATGATATATTATAAGTTACCTGCCAAGTGGAAAATCACTGGCAACTGCAAGCTGAGAAGGATATCTCACTATGACAATTTGGCAAGGAAGTTGGAGACTACATGCCACCTATTCCGACAAGGAAGTCGACTTCTTCTGGCAGGGGCAGTTTATTTGCCCCTGAACATCCGGAGCCAAAAATGTAGCAACAATAGCTTGAGCCTTATGCTGGCCACCCACAGGAAAGCCTAATCGACAAGGGCGAGTGGGTCCATGGGAGGTGGGAAGCTCAGCACTAAAGTGCCAGCGCAGCTCTGCGAAGAAGCTGGTACTGGAAGCTCAACACTGGAGTGTTCATGTAGTTCAGCAAGCGAACTAGCAATGAAAACTCATGCTAGAGTATACACAAAAAAGATTTCTTCCCTGATTTTTTTCTCATGGCTCAAAAAACAATTAACTAAGCATGAAATTAGGCATTGGAAACTTAACTATGGAGTGTTTGAATAGCTCAGCATTCAGGTTCCTGTGTAACTCGATATTAGAGTATCAACATAGCTCGCAACTGTAGTATATAGTAGAGCCTCATATTAAAATTATGCGCAATGGGCACGCAATAGCCTGCGACATTAAGAGGAATCAAGGTGCATGCGGGAGAAATGGTCAAAGGAGTTAGTTGAGGTGATTCACATTAGTTACTCTAGACGACATGGGAGTTGCTAGAGGTGGTTCTGAGATAGTACCTTCAGCAATTACTTGACTTGATCAAGTTCAGCAATTGCAACGACTTTAAAGAAGTGGCAAGGATGATAGTCCCATGTTTCTCTGTCACTTTGCGCAACTACACATCTGCTCGATTGCTCAAACGTGTAACTATTCACATGTGCATATATAGATGTTTTTCCCCTAGTTTTGGAAGAATGGGGTGAGGGAAACACATATCTATAAGTTCCTTTTTATTGTTGAGCATTAATAAAAAGGTTGGGTTTTTGTCCATAGACACTATGTTCTGTTTCCTGGGATTTAGTCACAAACACATTTGAGCTAGGTTAAACCTTGTAAGCTTGGTTACTACTCACTTGTGACTTTTCAATGCGATTAAGTATGTGGTCGTATAATATAGATATTTGTCCATGTGAGACTTTCCATCATGGTTTCGGCCTAGCATTCATTTGATGCAAATCCGGCCTTCTCATAGTGAGAATGTATGATCAGCTTCCACTCTAATTACAATGAAATTAATTTGGAGGGACGAATAGCTCAATGTTGACTTTGATGAACACAAGAGCATAGTTGAGTCTGCCTTTGAGAGCACTTAGTCTGTCCATGGTAATGGTTTTCCTGAACCTCTGGCAGTCTGAGCTAGGGAACTTGCACTCCAAGACAACCACCCAAGATTTAGAAGCCTGATACAATTTCAGGACCTTCTAGATGGTCCCCCTGTCAACTTGAAAATCTAGAGCCCATGCCAAATACAACTTGATGCAGAAACTCAGATTGCCCCCATTGACCTTTGATTCACAAAATTTACAAGATACACTCCAAATTCGACATTACAAATTCTTTCAACCTTTTTTTACCCCAGTTTGAGTGCACACAATTCTACATAAATGAATATGGAGGATATTACAATTACAGAATACACCAAAGGGTTCTTTAAATACTTGATTGAAAAAAGGAAAAAAGAACAACACGAGCAGTACCAAAGCCAAACCATCTCACTTGTTACATCTTCAGCAGAAATCTGAATATATACCATAACATCTTTTGGTTGAACATAATAGATTTTGAATCTATTCTCAGAATCCCCATTATGATGGGATAGAACAGACCAACAGAGCTGCTGTTGGTTTCTTCCTATTTATTAGCTAGGTTTTATCTCCTTCATCTCCCATTAGCTCAGTGCTTTGACTTGATTCCATCGGATATGCTAGGAATCAGAGTCATGATTGTGCAATCACTAGCTACACACCAATCTTCAAATCAGCTGCCATTGTCGTTGAACTCCTAGCAATTTTCTCCTCATCTGAACTAAACCAGATTTAGTAGGAGATGCAGAATCCAAGCTCGAAATTGCTGGATTCAATCCATTTGCATGCAATTTTGGAGTTCTTCGTTTTCGTGGATGCCATCTTGCCATGACTTTTCACTGCTCAAGTTTGGCAGTGCTAGCGTGTGCCATTCCATTATATATTGGTATTACAATCTCAATCACAACCTTCCATCACATATGCCAAACCATTTGAAAATTGACATTGAAATATTGAGCCACCAAATTGTCAACCAACATTATTGCTTGAATGAGCAAGCATAAATGCAATATATATACCGAATATTTCAAGTACTCCACAATGAATGACACATGTCTTCCCCTTAGACTGCAAACTTGCATGCGTCTATTTGCACATCAAATTTATTCCTCCTGGGTAGAGAAGTTTTAGTCCAAAAATGCCGCATGCTAGTTAATTGTGCATAAGATAACTATTCACTCTTCAATCATTAATGAGGGATTGGATATATGAAACAACCACAGAGGTGTTTGCCGGGAACACATTTTGAAGAGCCATCAAAACCTTATTCCGATGTCACACAAAATCCAAACGCAAGCTTTTTGGGTCCAGCAATTCACATGCAACACTACTATGGCATTTTTAGTTCGTAGAAGTTAGTGCACCCAGATAGATGGAAGAACATAGAGGAGGGGAATAAGCAAAGGATTGCCCTAAACTTACTTTTTCCATATTATTGCCTTTTTTATCAATGTGTTTTGGTGCAACAATAACTTTGATCCATTATGAAACGATAGACCAACTCTTTTAATGCAGGTTAAAACTCCGTAAATATAACCCTTCAAAGAGCCCCCATAGGTGAAAGACTCCTTCATTATGACTCTTTCTTATTGACTCTACAAACTAACTCCCAGGTCTTGACAACTAATTCACAAAAGCCAAAAAAATTAAAAAAGGAGAATAATAAATCGTCTCCAGACGTTGACAAGTACACAAATTTGAGCCATCTGTTGAACTATTTATACAGCTTCCGTAATGCCACCAGGACGACGAAAAAGGAACAAGGTACCTTAAAGGCGTCGGTTTTTCCCTTGGTGATCTGATTCTTGGCTATACAGCTATTGATCACATCTCTGGTAAATTCATCCGGGTTCTTGCCATCATCGATTAAGCTGCAGATAAGCATAACAAAGTAACTGTTATAAATTGAATTAGGGGGAAAATGGCAATAAAGAGCGAGGAAATAAAGAGACGCACTTGAGAACCTCCATGGGAACCTGAATGACGCACTTCTCAGACAATTTCACCATGTTATCCAGCTCCGAGACCAAAGAATTGCTGCCAGAGTTATAACCTAAATTATAAGCGCAAACCGAAAACTCCGCAGCAAAAAGGAAAGAAAAGGGGGGCGGGGGAGGATAGGTTAGAGAGAGATTACAGGCGTTGGAGAAGGGGGAGCTGAGAAGCGACATTGTAGGAAGAGACGGTGAGGTAAAGCTGATGTAGAAGTCCCAATGTCTTCTCAATTGAGTTGATAACTTCGCTTAGATTTTGCTTCGGATCCTCCGATGCCGATGTCGCCGTCGCGGGCGTCGAAGCCGTGGATGTTGCCTCATTACTGCCTTGAGGATTTATCACCCCGCTGTTGCCTCCTCCTCCTCCGGCGGCCGCAGCGGCGGCGCTTTGCATCGAATCCATGCTCTTTCTAGAAGTTTTGATTGCTTTGCCCAATCGTCAACAAGTCCAATTTCCGTTCCGGCTGAGCTTCTCGTTGGAAGAGTGCGCAATTTACTGGGGGAACTGCTGAGGACGAACGTAGAACAGAGTCATAGAGACGTCGTCAGCATAGGGTAGAGGGTATTTTCGTCATTGGGCAGCGTTTCGTACAAGCAAAGATTATACATTGTAAATTATCCTTGTATTATTACATTATTTTATAATTAAATAATATAAAATTAAATATTAATAACGTATTTAGATATTATATTGTTAAATAATTTAGAGTTAATTTCTCTTATTTTATTATTTTTTTACATTTTTTTATAAAAGTTATAAAATTTTTTCCTAAAAATTATATATATTGTAATTTTTTTAACAAATTCCTTAAATTCATAAATATGTCAAGATGACAAAATGGCAAAAATCTCACTTTTAAATTTAAAAAATTATCTTAATACTTACACAAAAAATGATATTTATATATATATATATATATATATATTGATGGATACGTCGATAATGGGTTGACTTAAGAATGATGAACGATTTTGAACAACAACGGCCCGTTTGCGCCTATCTAGTTAACGCCCACCGTTGACTGGACAAAAAGCTAAGTGAGTTAGGAAAAACTCAAAAGCAGGATGAACGACTTGCTTTTAAGATGGTCAATGCCTCCATTGATCGGAAGCATAACCAGTTGAAGACTAGCCTTCATGCGGCCCAAGCTCAGTTTGGCCCATACGTCCGTTCTCGACCAGCAATGGTCCTCTCTACAGATTTTGCGTTCTTCACAACAGGCAATCTCCATTGTAACAGTCATCGACAGATTCGACGCGCATCCCTGAAGGAAATCGCTAGAATCCTCATCCTATCTACAGTAAACCCTGACGGTTGTAAAATGCATAAGGAAAGCAATCAACACAATGGTCATTAATACCATAAAAGCTCCATGCTAGAAAAGACCGCGATCCCAATAGAGCGCGGAGATCAAGCCTTTCTGCACAATGAAGGCCATCCAGTGCAGCAACTATAAAAGGCCATGGAGTCCTCACTCTAAGGCACGCTCTCATTTGCCCACAAATGCACTCAATTAACTTGCTAAAACTCTTTACTACAAAGCTTTCACGCTTTCAGCCCTCGGGCGCTATTTCTCTCTTTGCTATTACATTTTTAGCGAACACAGCACTTAGAGCCACTGCTCCTCACGAGCAATCAAAGTATCTCTCAAATGAGAGTACTCTCCCTTCACAAACACTCTCAACATTCCCATAGTATCTCTTTATTTTCACCTTCTTGATTCGAATGCTATTTATTAACTTGAGCGTCGGAATATTTTCGGTGGGACAACCTCCCGCCGTTACCTAACCTCTTGTTCGTAGTTGTGGTGTGCAGAATCCAAACTCAGTAAATGGAGTCGGATTCAAACGAACTTGACCCGAATTTATTCAAAATTTGAATTCAAAACGCATCATATATGTATATATATATGTATATATATGTATATATATGTATGTATATATATATGTATATATATGTATGTATGTCTTAGGTGGTAGTTTTGTTATTTCTATGATTCAAAGATTATCAACTTGTTAATTAAATAAATATTATTCTTTTTATCAATGATTGATTCATCAAAAAAATAATTTCTCTTATAAAAATATAATAAAATTATATGATATTAGAGTAATTAATTATTTTAATAAATTATAAAAAAATATACAATGTGATTAGATTTGATGCGTAGCCAGGTTGATGTTATTATACGGATTAGGGAGTTGTGGATCAAATCTTTGCATCGAGTTAATCTAAAGCGGGACTGGTCTCCGTAGCCTTAAACATGGACCCTGCATAACATGATAAACAAATAATATGTTAGAGGATTGGCTGGACTCACTAATATATTTTTTGACGCTCAAATCAGAAATCTTTCCAAGAAAAAAAAGATGTAAAGAGGATGTGAAAGAGATACTTAGGTGCACGTAATGGGAATTAAGTGTTATGCACTTGGTGGAAAGTGTCTTTTAGAAAGAGAAATATGCTCGGAGGGGAGCATCTTTTTTATATTTTTTGTGGTCTGTCTTTTTTCTGTATCCTCCCTTATATACTGTAGTGAAGAAATATTTATAGTATTGGTGAGCGGTTTGATCTTCCCTATCTGGTGACAACTGTCTGCTAGACTTTTCGAATGGTTAAGGGAATACTGGTTGGCTAGTGGTTATGGACAGTTTTTTCAACGTACGGGAGGTGGATCGTAGGCTATTCTAACTGGGCCAATGAGTTCACTCGTCTGCTTGGGCCATCTCGACCGACCGAGATATTGTTAAAGTTCTGAGACAATCTTTTTTATGGGCCATCTTCTTGGATTAGGCTACTTGAACCCATCACTAGCTCCTATGCTGGGAGGCTTGAATTTCAACTTTCGATATTTTCACCAAGGGTTCGCCGGTTGTCCAAATGCTTGCTCCTAGTCTAACAGGCATCGTATCACACACCTACACCGCCAGCAGTAGTATTAAATGTGGAAGGCCTCGGGAACTGTGCCATCCCGAAACAATCCCGATTATCATTACTAGTGCTATGTGATTGATATACTACATAGCCCATGGGGTGTTGACACATGTCAAGGCTATGATGAGGGCGCGTCCTTTGAATTTCTCTTCACAACGTCGTTTTGATCCACAGTTTGACGCTTATTTAAGCCGTTCAATCTTTATCCTTCCCGCATTTCCTTTCCTTTGAAACCTCTTCGTTCCCTTCTCTCTTTGAAACCTCCTCGCCTTTTCTAATTTCATTACTCATGACAGCCGGTGCAAATGACATCCCA